>JACCPG010001950.1:0-66103 GCA_016069955.1 Drepana arcuata | reverse complement strand
GAGAAAATGTACTACCTACTTATATATATTATTTTAAATAATACTAACTTTACAGTCTATGACACGCCCACAAAATCAAAATGATAAGTTACGTTATTCTAATTTAAGTTGCGTATTGTCATTGGCAACATGTACCATATTAATACCAAATTAATAATGTTTCTCTTTCTCCAACTTCGCGTGACTTCATTAACAATCATACAAAAAGCATACAAAAATACACTTGACACATTAAAAATACATAGTGTATGTATATGCACCTATTCATTATTCAATTCATAGTTGGTTTAATAGCGACGAGCTTGATCTAAGCAAGATTACCCAATATATAAACTGCACGCTTACAACTCAGAATGATATTAATAAGTTAATACACTATTATCATTATTAAAACTAAAGGTTTTCAATATTGACAGACCCATATGCTCTCAAGCTGGTGAAAGTTAATCAAGCGTACCTAATAGTTATTTTAAAAATTGTCTTTAAATTTCATCTGGAGTGTTCAACTAATTATGATCTGTAACGCTTAACCTTTAACTATAGTAAAGCTAGTGTGGTCAGATTACACCACAAATTCACAGCACTGTTTAGTAAGTCGAGCAGTCACTCTAGGGTCCGGTATTTAAGAAGTGGCAACCTGTCAGGGTCACCACGGCGGGGCACTCAGGTGTTCTCGTCGGAAGACTCGTCGGAGGAGGAGGAAGTGAGCAGAGTGGACGCCATAGTTAGCTGACGGATGAACGGCTCACGCGGCAGACTCTGCTGCCCCAGCGGCAACCGGCGGACGCCCATCCGCTCGCTCTCTGGCAGAGATTTGCAAGACTTCTCCTCAGTTATCGCATCACGGGATAATGAACTGAAAACATAATTAAATAATACTGGATTACCTCTTCTAAACTTGCTGTTTTCCTATGGTAAATGCTCAGCTATTATATAATATGTCTAATAGTAGAGCGCCAGTTGTCTCTAGACCTACAGACATCGTACGTTTCATCCTCATCAAACATATGCTCGCCGGTTTTGAAGTAGGTAATGAAACAGTTTTTTAAGTATATTGCAAGAAGGCATAAACCTGATGAATACAATTTGGTACCGAAAATGAAATGAACTCATTTCATTTCAAGAAAAATAGTCACATACCCGGTGAGTTCCAACATAGATCCTCTCCTGCACTGCCCGCGGTGGGGGCCTTGCATGATGCTAGCAGGTCTGCTAGACGCGCCAAGAGGATCGGAGTGCGCCACGTCCTCCATCAACAGTACCGATGGCCCTCCAAGACTCGTGCTTCGTTTCGACAACAAACTGGGCCCCTGCCTCGTGTACGGTTCTTTCGAAGATCCTTCTTTAGTCTCTCTATTCCCTTCAGAATCCGACGCCACCGCCTCACCAGCCTGTGTCGAGCTAGAGCTCTCTCTTCGGAAGAGACCTATGATAGATTTCGGATGTTTTGGCTTCTCTATGCCACCTAATGAGGAGGAGCGATGGAGGGTGTGTTTGAACAGCGGAGAAGGGAAGAGAAAAGAATAATTGAGTAATTGATAAGTATTGAGAGTTGACTAAAGCTAAGGTGGGTGATCAGTTGAAATTGTTTTTTTAATCATAGAGTCTAAGGAAGCGGATGTGGCAAGAAGCTTAGGTGATAATTGGTAAGGTTTAAATCAACTTCCAGCTGAAGTGTTCTAGAAACTAAAGTGGCAGATACCGTAACTAAGTATTTGTTTTACCTCGGCGATACGTGTTAAAGGAAGCTTTTGTGTCATGCTGCGAAACTCAGATCCAAAGAAAAACTATTATAATATTAATAAATTCTATATTGAAGTCCAAAATGTGTTTAGAAAAATAATGGAGCTCTATTTCTAGGTGCTGAAGTTTCTAATGGCAATTCCATTGTTTAACATTTTTTGGAGTGAAATAGTGGAAAAACGCTACCAATATCAAAATCAATTTTACTTACATTTTATTTGGAACGATTTACTAATACTAAGATAATTCTACATGAGTAAATACTAACTTGGTCTTGTGGTTTTACTCGAAGTAAAATATAAAGCTTTTATGTTTTGTCATTGCGTTGTGTTTATTTTAGCTACCTCTACTTATTCTGAATTGAATCCAAAACTATCTAGCCGTTCGAGCAATAAGGAGTGGCATTGTGAACAGCAAAAAATCGTAGTTTATTGTAGTTATTTATTTAAATCAGGCTCTCTCGGCTGGAAGTACCATTCATGAATCCGATCCCGTGGGCGTGCTTATTAGTGCATTATTCTGATCATATCCACGAAAACCAACCGATATCATTATGTCATCCTTAAATCTCCGCCAGTTTTAAGCATAGGTACTCGTACTTCAATAATTTATCTTATATCATATTAACTTTTAGGTACCTTATTGTATAAGATCTATGATAAAAGCCGTGGTTGCAGAGAGGTTCGAGTAGTCGCCTGCGACACAAAGATCGCAAGTTCGAATCCCCACTGTACCAATGAGTTTTTCTGAAATGGTGAAGGAAAACATCCAGAGGAAACCTACATACGTTTGAGAAGCAATTCAAATGCGTATGTATAGTCGTGCTTGAGTAACGGCGATGGACTCGCCATCTGTCACTTTGGTACCTTAAATATATCTCTGGCGGAAAGTGGGTGTGTGGATACTACCTATACCCCACTGCCTACCCCTTCGGGGACCCTTGTGGGAAGATATTTGCGTGAGGATATTTATAAATTGCAAAACCATCACATCAAAAGCGTAAATCTTGGCCGTCTATCATTATGGTTGGCGCTGACAACGAAGGTTGAGGTTGTTAGTTGGTACCTTAGTCATCGCTGCTTTATGAATATAAGATTCAGAACCGTAAATATTCACGAAAATGTCCCTTTCGTATGTAATAACGTTCAGTAACTATAAATATCTTACCTAAGAATGTAGCGGAGGGCGAGCTGTAAGCGAGGTACTCCTTGTTGGAGGCCCAGGAGGGGAACTCCGATTGCTTGACGGCCCCCGCGCCGGCTCCCTCGGCCTCCTCGCGTTTCCATGGCAACATGGTCTCCGTAGCCGTAGGGGTCGCGACGCGTGCCTGCTCCGCTACTGTCATATACCTCTCTGTACATAGATGTTTTGAAGATTTAAAATGAGGTAAAGCTCCTCACATGGTGCAAAAGAGCAGGTGACAAAATGACCCGTTCAAAGTTTGAGTCACCCAAATGGAATAAAATCTCCTTAGACCTTAGACAAGTCATAGGTTCGTTAAATGCTATAAATGAGCACTGGGCTACAGTGAGCTACCTGCCATCAGGCGGTCATTTTAATGGTTTGCCATCCAAAGTAAACATTAAGACAAAAACTAGCTCTCTGAAAGTTGTGAATCAATTTATATCAGCCAATAATATGACTAATGAGGATAAGATAGTTCGGGTAAAGTGGAAAATCCTGACCCAAGCCCGAAGCTATCTATATCTTCACGCCGCGCCTATCAGGGTATTGGTACCCTGAGAAGCGCGGCGCGGCTTCTAGCTAGGCGCCAGTTCTTCCTAGGCTGACGATAGTCGCTAATCAGTAGTACAACAATACAAAAAAGCGTAAATACAAATGTATTTCAATCGTTTCGTAGATACATATACCCTAGTTTTTTTATTCTACAGGAGTGAACAAAAAGTATAAAGCCCACTTGATGGGAAGCGGTTACCGTAGCCTTTTTACGCTCACGATACCGAAGTATTATTATTTGTAGTCTTAGGTATCTAGTATGCCTACGTACCTACATACATACCAGATATTTGTTTCAAACTTACCATTGTCGTCTGACATTCGCCTCTCATCCTCTTCTAGTATATCCTCGTTGGGTACTAAAATAAAATAATATTATTAATTTTTTTTATTGGCTGATGATTACGAACATTTTGGAATTGTAACATAATAATAAATAAAAAAAAGGTATCAACAGCCACCTGTGAAAGGGTAACATAATAATTATGGTCGTATGACTAAAAAAAATATTTAAACTGTTAGCGTGCAACTTTGCCTGATCTGAGTTCAAACCGGTGTAAGCCAGGTTGGTTTCTATCTTTAAAAAAAAAAATATATGTCGACTAGTATTTTTTGTATAAATTTACTTTAAACACCTGCACTAAAGAATTGTTAGTACCAAATATTACAAGAAAGAAGTCTTTTGAATATTCTTAGAATTAACGAAACTACAACTCCCGCTTACTCTAACAGAATTGTGTGCAGTTGAAAATTATACTTGGAGTAATATGATACAAAGATACTTAAACAAATGTAGATACCAAAAGATAAAAATCTCGCCATGAATATAATACATAGGTATAAAGCATGCAATATTAACATAATAACATTCATGAAAAATTCCCAAGTCTTATAGGTACATTTAGATTTTATTTTTATGAATTAGTCGCATATTATAAAAAATCATTTTAAATAACTGGTATACAAGGGTGAAGTGGTATGTTTTAAAGTACTTACCATGCAAGTTGAATTGGATGAACAATATGATTTCAAGCGCTTGACAAACACAACACTATATGCCGATAAACACTCACACATATTTACCTATACAATGATCTATAAGCACAAAAAGCTTAAAACTGTCAACTTACGAAGTTACGTGCAAACTTCTTAAGAATACAGCATTGAATGCGTTAGAATTAAATTTTGATCATCAGACGCAAATTTTCATGTAAGTCTGTTAAACTATAGTGACAATGAAAAGTTCAGTTGTGAATAAACACATACCAAAGTTATACGTGGATCTGTCCCTTCTCCACGGTAAAGATTTCTCAACAGCTGTCGGGAGAATCTCTTCTGGCGTTTTAGCGTACTGCTTTACTATCCTCGCTTTCAGCGGATTGAATCCAGGTAGGTTAGCCAACTGGTTTAAAAGTGAACTACTATTTTCTTTATGCGAGGACGTCGGACTGACTTCTCTGTATCCAGCTGATAATTACAACGCCAGGTGTCGAGAGTATCATTAGATTGCGGAGCCGCGTGAAGATTGCCAGAAGGGAAGAATACAACGATAAACAGGTTAAACAAGCAGACAGGAGAGCGATTAGCAACACGGGACTGAACAGGGGCTCGGGCTAGCAGTACTCATTACTGTTTCGGGATGTATAGTCAATGGACCATCTAAATACGTATTAAATTATTAAATACCAATGAAAAATATGTGATCCTTCTAATTGGCAATTAGTATGTAAGTATTAATATTCAATTAAGTTTGATAAGGCATGTTTGTACATACTACCTTAACAAGGACCATGATTGCCAAGTAAAAGATTTCTGAGTTAGTCCGTTTCAAGCATGAACCCATATATTATCGTAATATGTAAAAGTAACTTTTTTTTCGAAAATATATATATAAAATGCAATCGAACTCAATTTGAATTGAGATTAAAATAAATAGTTGATAGAAAACAGACGAATATAGTAAGTTAAACATGCCACCATAATACGTCTCAGCGCATTCGCACAGTAGTAGCCATGACATTTGAGAATGCCTGCGGACTGAGCAAATAAAATTAGACCATATAAAAGGCCAAGTACCCAATAAGTTTTCATAGCTTAAGTATTACTATTTACTTAGAACTTAAAGTGCCCAGTGTTAGAGAGTATATAGGTTAGGTCACAACATCAAGTTATTTTATGTTACGTTACGTTTGGATTTGAATTCTTAAACCGAGGATCTGCGTAGCAAGAGTTTATGGGCAAATATATTTTTCTAGAAGTCTGATTTGCCAGGACTTTATCTATCGATAGAACATTCTAGATCATTACAGTGTTTTAGTTTCCCGGTCCAAATCCAAACGTGTTGGTGTAAAGGATGTACCATGCAGAATACCTACGCAGGGATTTGGCAGTGAATGTAATACCGCCGTCGTCACCTTCTCGTCTCGGCTCCAACTCGTCGCCATCTTCCTGCAGCACCTCGTCTATGTAATCTGCCAATCAACCACCTTCATTTATCATCAAAATTATTAGAACCACATACTCCTTTTTACATTTATATTCGTCATTAAATTTTCTGATATATTTATCTCGACTGTAGTGACCGTCGAATAGTGAGTCTATCCTATGTGGGAAATCAGTGTTTACAACAAAATATCGTAAGCAATTGAAAACCAAAATGTAAGGTGCTCATGTTTTTTTAAATATTTAAGTGTTCAGTTTCAATTATTTGTACTTTAACGACGATGCTCTAGTGTAAGACAAAGCCTGTGTGCTCGCAAATAAATGTAACAATGGTTCGGTATTAATGTTAGAGTTGAAACAAAAATAAAACAATACTTGTACCCACACGTGCATGCGATCAACAGTTGTGTTAATAATAAAGAATAAAATAAGTACCTAATCTATAATACTTTATTTTACCGTGCGTGAACTGTTTGGCCGAACCATTTTGCTGGAATTCGGGGAAAGTGACATGGTTTTTGCCATCCTGTAAACATTATCATTTCTTTACTATACATATAAGTAGCTGTAGGACTATAGTATTGTGTTCAGATAAAGATATTCAGATACATATATCTTCATCTCTTCCCACTAGGATCCCCGAAAGGGTAGGCAGAGATGTGACAGAGTCTATTATACCCATTATACAGAAAACAACACGGAACTGATATTAAGTAAGATTATAATAACATACATACATACATATCATCACGCCAAGTCCCTAACGGGGTAGACAGAGAGTATAGAGCGCCAGTTCTCTCTAAACTTACATACCTCTTTCGCTTCGTCCACATTCATCAGTCTCTTCATACATGCTCGTCGGTTTCGAGTACTCTTAACGTTCCCGTCCTTGAGAGTCCGATCTATTATAATAACAAAATGTAATATATCCCCACGCCTTCCCACGTGGGTCTCCGATGGGATATTGTGTATAGGTAGTACCCACACACCCACTCTCCACTAGAATTATATTTTAGGTGCTAACGTGAAAGATGGCGAGTTCATCAAGCATGTCTATTGACACGCTTTTTGAAATTATTCACAAGCGTATGCAAGTATACTCTCGATGTTCTCGTTCACCGTGAAGCTCTGGGTTAGACTAATCGCTGAACTTAAGTTCAGAAAAACACACTAGTACAGTCGGCATGCAAAAGTAAAATCCCTAAAACTAATAAAAGTTAATTACGTCCATAAACTGGTGTCTTACCTGTTTCCCACGCTTACTACGTTTGTGGTGGTGCTTTCTGTCACCAACTCTACGCCTTACGTTCATGTGGGTCTTGTAATTCATCTGAATACCTAGATCTTTCTCATTGACGGCGTGCCGGCTATAGCTTAAACGGCGGTGCTGGAAATTTTGGAAATTGCTGTCGATTATATACCTAGTAAGCAAAGGCTATATGCTAACATCACAAGCTTCTTTATTTGTGTGTTTAATTAAACGCAATTGACTTAAATATGGGCATTTTTATTCCACTAAACCCTCAGTCCTCTTGAAGGTGTGGGGGCTCTGACCAGCAATAGGAAGTATTAGGGTAACAGTAACAGTTACGGTTAATATGGCATCATGCCTTTGGATGCCTCCAAGACCAGGAGTAGTAGAAGACTTAGTTTACATATTATTTAAAGCTTATTATCCTATTTCATCAGACAAATTATAATCTTAAAATTTAATATCTCACAATTATTAAAGATCGATAAGAATATATAATCTCAAAGCATAAGACGTGATATAATTTTTTTGTAATAGAAATACATACCCGTCTAAATGGTTTGCACAATTCTTCAGCCAAAAGATGGTGAATCTTTGCGTCGGTGAGATCTTTCTTGGAGGGATTGTACTCTAACTCCTGCATATCTATATTCCATGTTGATGAGTCTAATTGGCTGAAACTAGGGCTGAAACAAAACCTATTGATTACAGGACAATCCTACTAATATTACAAATTCTAAAGTCAGAATGGCTGCACCGAATAGCATAAAATTAGATAGATATATTACATTAGGGAAATGTGACGTGATGGCTTAGTGGTTCGAGTAGTTGCCTGCAACACAAAGATTGCAAGTTTGGATCCCGACTGTACTAATTAATTATTTTGAATATAATTATACAGTGATTAGTCATACCTACCATGAGACTTACGGTGAAGAAAAACATCGAGAGGAAACTTGCATACGTCTGAGAAGAAATTCAAAGACTATGTAGTGTACTTTGGCAACTAAAATATATCTCTGGCGAAAAGTGGTTGTGTGCCACACAATGTGTCCCTGAAGGGGTGTACCCTAAGGGTGTAGGGTGTACATTAATTCCTAGATAAAGCTTACCTTCCATTGATATTAGCATTTGTATAATTTTTAAATATTGCGGACATAGATTCAGCTCCAGAAATGTTACCGATTGTGGAAGCATTCCTCTGCATATACTCTATGGCATCCTTCATGGCCAGTTTCGAATACGTCTCTAAAATCTTTGGTTCTGCACCCTGTAAAACAAATTTTCACTCATAACCACATTTTCTGTATATTTCGATGGTTTCTTTTTTATATAATTTAATATAAAATATTTAACACCAAATACAACACCATAATAAACAACTAAACACAAATATAGTTCCAAATCCGTGTCACACTGAAGGCTGGCGGTATTGCCACATCCGGAGCCATCATTTCGGAAATGCCGAGTAGATGAGCGAAATATTCGCCAGCCCTGTAGCTTTGAATCGTATTCATGGATTTTAATTTAACAGAGCATTGATATTGGGACAAATATTTATCTGTAAGTAGTTCGTTTCACCTGTTCTTTGTAAATATTATTAATTGTTGTTATTGTTAATAATATATAGAGTATATCTTACTTGGTAATTCCTCAGCAAGAATGGTCGTATGAAACGATTATCGAACCTCTTGAATTTGTCCCTCACGTGGTGATTGCCATGCTTACCGAGGATATCTTCCACGCCAGCCATTAAGTGGTCCATAAACTGGAAAAGCAATAGCATTATATCAAAAACATTATATTCAAATCACAAAAAAGTTCAGTTAAGAACACCAAAATCATCAAAATCGGTCTAGACCATTAGGAGTTCAGTCAAATACATAAGACCAGAAGAGTTATGAGTATAGAGACTAGATATGCTAGAGTTTCACCGATATAAAATTTAATTTAATTGGTTGATTTTAAAAATCTGTTTTATTTTCTGGAATCAAACATATCCTATTTCTGTAAAATTTCGTTCATTTCCGTTCGGCAGTTTTTGCGTGAATGAGTTACAAACACCGTAACACTTTCGCCCTGATAATATTAGTAGGAAGGATAAAGATCTCGAACTATAGTTACTCTTTCATGTATCCTCTCGTTCATGGTAGGCTTCCTTTTCTCAGCAGTCTTAACATTCAGTATCTTTACCAGGGGCTTGATGGTGATACCCTGGATGAAAACAGTGAAGTAGATCACCGCTATTGTCGTGGTCACGAACATCGGCTGTAGCTTCACAACCTCAGGGTCTATTAGCAACACCAGAGCAAAGGCTACGGCGCCTCTTAGTCCTAAAGAGTATAGTTAACATTTTTAGGTATAGTGCTTGGAATAAAAAACAAATTAATATATTCATTCTTACCCCCATAAGACATGACAAATTTCTCAACCCTATTTAATTTGTGCAATCTGAACTTATTGGCTACTGCACTCAATAAGTATACTCCTGAAACAATAATACATTTTTAATTATAAGTTGGAAACTTTTGAACCATTAAAAAATACAATATTTCAACCATGATGTTAGAATATCCAGGTATATAGTTGAGATTTTTTTTTTTTTTTTATACCACTTGGGTGGCAAACAAGCATGCGGTCCGCCTGATGGTAAGCGGTTACCGCCGCCTATGGACGCTTGCAACACCAGGGGTATCACTCGCGCGTTGCCGACCTTGCAGGAATCTTTTCACACCCTTCTTGAAGAACTCCATGCTGTACTCTCCAGGGAAAACCTCAACGGGGAGCTCATTCCATAGCCTGAGCGTTCGCGGAAGAAAACTCCTTTGGAAGCGCACAGTGCGAGACCTTTGTGGTTCCAAGGTATGGGGATGAATTCCCCGTCGATGGCGAGAGGTGCGGTGGTAGAAGGTGGTAGAAGGTGTGAGATGAGGTTTTCCCTTAAGACTACAGCATAGAATTCTTCAAGCAAACATCTTGCTACAGGACTCCGGCAGATGCGATACTCCTGGTGTTGCAGACTCCAAGGGAGGCGGTAGCCGCTTGCCATCAAGCGGAACGCATGCTTGTTTGAAAACCACAAAGAAAGTCTAAGCTCGATGTTCACAACAGTATTGGAAGCCGTTGTGAGGTTCGGTGGTGTACTACATAGCGCTTGGTTTCATCGGGGTCAATAACCTAGTCCGTTTGACGTCACCGTCAGGGGATTCGTGTTGAGTTTTGAGTCGCCGGTCAGACCATCCTACACGTCGTACGCGAAGCTGTACTAGAGGCAGCAGAGAGTTTTATTTTCTTACCTATAATGCGAAAGATTGAGCAGAAGACAATTGTCAGCAAGACAAACCACGTATTCCAATCGTGGTTGTTGTTAACTGTGGCCACGCCAAGAAACATGAAGATAATAGTCTCAGATGAGGAAGACAGCATCTTCATCGTGTACTTGATCGTGGTATGAGACTTGTGTGATATATTGCCCTCCACATAGTTCTTCATAGTGATACCGCAAAAAGTTATCCTGGAAATGTTTTAACTAAGTTACGTTCATACTTAACTTTTGTTTTAGGTACCAAAAGGACCTCACAGTACAACCCAAAAGTGTACCACAACGTGTTAATGACTCTAACCTTTATTAAAATATGGGAATATCCACCAATTTCCGGTCAGCACCTTTCGCGACGGTAAATGGACCGGAAACATTATGCTAATACCCAAAAAAACTTTTCTTTGAGAACTGTTCGAATTAAACGTCACTTGCCCGTACGAAAACTTGATCATCATCGAATTTTATAAATTCGCATTTCTCGTACTGTGCTCAATATTTAGCTTTCTTTACAGTAAAGTTCAGGTAGATAATATATTATCTTACATATACATACATATGTAAAAAATTGATATAGCTATAGCAATCAAGAGAAGAGAGGTAGGGCATAACGAGTTTCCCGTTCGAATTTGGAGCTGCCCGACTGGGGCAGGACCTCCACCTTATAGAAGTCCGTAGCCAAATAACACAATTTATTGTGTTGTGTTCCTACGTGGTGAATAAGGTTTCCAGTAATGAGCTCCTTTGGGAGGGGGGAGGATTGTTACATTGTGTTGGAAGCAGAGGGATTAAACCTTATGCTGCCATGCCAACATACGATAACTCTCTGAACACAGAGTGGCAACGCGCAAGTGATACTTTGGTATCGTGAGCGTAAATAGGCTACGGTAACCGTTTCCCATCAGGTGGGCCGTATGCTCGTTTGCCACTCTTGTTGTATAAAAAAAAAACATAATTCAAGAATTTTTAAGCGACATGTATACCTATAACGTCTATCAGCCCGGTTTCATTCGTACCTCTATTGAATAATGACGATAATAGCAACGCGATTCAAACAAAGATGAACATTCGTTTGTAAGAGTATACCACTAGCTCAGTAGATGATACTTACGCAAGTATTCCACTCATGTGGAACATCTCAGCGTTAAGGTAGGCGAGGTAGGCCATAACGAAGATAAAGATAGGCTCGATCACTCGGACTTCGTGCGTGAACCTGGTAACTAAACCGGTACCGAAGCCCCATACCACCCCTATGCAGGTTCCACCCACGGCAACCACCAGGAATGATGCCAACCCGGCCAAAAAGTCCGTGTACATAAGTCGAGATGTTCCCATTTCTCTGTAAAATAAGTTTCATGATTTAGAGACATACTGATGTCAGACAGTTTAATTAAGAGACTATGTTTTGCATAGTACCTGAACCTTATGTTACCCACCGCCGACATTATAAATATGTTTTTTCTACTTTCATTCATATAACATTATTCTATTGGAGTAATTCGAAATTTTACGCCTTAGGTTTTTTGGTTTTTATTTTATTATCTTACTAATATTATAAATATGAAAGTTTGTAAGTTTGGATGTTTGCGGTTCTTTCACGGCAAAACGGCTGAACCGATTTGGCTGAAAGTTGAAATAGTGATCGCTTATGCCTAGGAATAGGACATAGGTTACTTTTTCTTCCTTTTTTTTTATCTCTCAATTATAAAGTATGATGGCTCTTTCACGGCATAGCGACTGAACTGATTCTAGCAGGAAAACACATAAGCTACCTTTTCGAACTCCACGCGGGCGAAGCCGCGGGCATAAGCTAGTCTAGTATGACTATAATTGTTATAATCTGCCCACGCTCACTCTGCGCTCACCCAATGCCCCCTATTTTTTCTGGGCCAAATGCCCCCCTAAAAGTCTCAAACGCCTACTACATATTGTTATCGCGTATCGCGTACCACGTTGAGAATCTAAGATACATCGTACACACATTTTTATAAATGAATTTGTGTAAATTTACGTATATTATCCATGTACAAATCGTAAAATACACGAGTGTTCTAAACAATGTGTCGAAACAAGTGTTCTAAGATCTGAATAAGATTTCGAGGCCTTATCACGATAATATGGTGAAGCTTTAATTTAATCCACTTACGTGTAAGCTTCAAACATGTGGTAGAGCACAACGGTGACGGCATCATTGAGAAGCGATTCTCCAAACACAACAATATAAAGGATCTCATCTACGTGTATTTCCTCGAACACAGCTAGCACAGCGACTGGATCCACCGCAGATATCAGCGCTCCAAACAATAGCATGTCCAGAAGAGGCGTGGTGCAGCCAAACATACCGGTTTGACCACAGGCCCAGAGCGATGCTCCTAAAATTTTATACAACAAATAGTTAGTCAGGTATTGATTTTTCTTTTTAAGCCCTAAGTGTTCAATTTATGTATGTCTTCCCAACCCTCGACCGCTACTATTCTATTGCTATAGTAACTGAAAGGTAAAGAAAAGTATCTATTTGCATGGTCAGCAACGCACTAGTGATAACTCTGATGCTACAAGGGTCTATAGATGGCCGTAACCGGATACCATGAGGTGGGCCACATACTTGTTGGCTACCTTCATGATATATAAAAAAAAATCTTAAGAGATCAGAGTATTTTGTTCATAGGTTGTGTTGTTTACGAAGTTAGTGTGAAGTTTCTAAGTACAGATAAAAAATATATCATTATAATGTATAGTTACTTACCGATGGTCAGCGTATTAAATACAGTCCCGACTACAGCAAATAATAGAATAGTTCCAAGATGGTCGAAAAACAAACGATTTGGCATAAAGTATCCGGCGTCCAAAATTATTGGAGGTAGCATGTATAGGAAAAAGGTGTCCGGAGTTAAAGGTTGCACGTGCACGCTGTGTGTACTCAGTAGTAGAGCTCCAATCAAAACCCCGACGAAGATGAGAAGACAAGATTCCGGAAACATCTTCGACAACTTCGGTGCCATATGAAAACCTGTAGACAAACATTTAACATGAGACCTTCTTACAAGTGATTCTATAAAAAAAACAATTAAAAGCGCCTTTTGTCACTTTGACATTATTATTGAAACAAACCTAAAAATGCTAAAAACTTTACAAAATTGTGAGTGAATTGAAAATAATTATCAAATAATCAAAATAAAAATGTACGACACAAAACCTAAAAAAATGCTCCAAGCCAAATCTTATACAAGCATCTATGATATATTTGGATCGACGCCATTTAACAACGTGCTTTATAGGAACCCAAACAAAAAAAAGAATAATAAAGCTGTATTCCAAGCAACATGTGGAGATTCGACAAAGATACCATGTAACGCTAATAATTCAAGTATGCTAAATAATCCTATGCTGGTAACGAGTGAAAAGTATCATGGCTTAAATAAGCCTATAAGCCACAAATCTGTGGCAAAATCGACGAGCACTATATTCTATGATCTAGATGATATTGCCAAAAGACATTCATTCCATTGTCTCGCGGACCTCACGTTGTCAAGCGCTCATGTTGTTAAAGTTATGAATGCCTCGACAACTCAACGTGCGTTCGGAGGCCAGTCTACTGCTATTGTACAAGAATGCTCGACGCAAATACAACCAAAACTCGTCCCACGTGACAGCATGGAGGTAAAAGGAAAAAAAGGGCAGGGTTTCCCAAACGAAGGAATGCCTTCGTCTGAGATATTTTTACGCGATGACGATTATGTTAAACAGTATAATAATAGTAAAACACAATACTTTGACAAGGAGGTTACTGATAGGCAACAAAAATTTTGGTCATACGCAAAGTATCGGACAGAGTACACTAATCCAATACCAGAAGAAAAGAAAATTAAAAAGAAAGACCGAGGGAAGCGCACTGAAGATCCCTGCCCGTGCCAATTATTTTCATATGCGTGTCCTTGCTCTGATAAAAAGTCCTTAACCGAGTTGGCTAAGAACAGCAAATCATTGACTCTCGCTGACCAAATAACAAGTACATCTAAGATCATTCCAAAATGTAAAAAACATAAACACGAACACCTTAAAGATGACAAACCAACAAACACTAGTTTTTATGAAAAAGTTGAAGTTGCAATACCAAAACAAGAACCCATTGTACAGGTAGCTAATAATCAGGATACGTCATTGCTTGGGGTCCATGGACAAAATGACAAAATCAGCACTAAAAGTAAACCCAAGTCCCATAAAAGGCCTCGGGTCGTTGTATGTCCAAATTGTAATGAAAAAGTGGATATAGCGAGTACTACTGAAGAGGAAGAATGCGTAAATCCCGGTTCCTCAATATACCATAACAAGGAATGCTCATCGCCGGCTTCCGCTTATGCTTATAAATCATCATCTAGAACTGCCAAGAATAAATCTCTAGATGTTAGCGACGTATGTGCTCATGAACCTCCGTGTGAATTAGTGCCGGTGTGTCAAATTTTGCCTACCAATGATGTATATATGAGTACAAAATGCATTCGGAAACCAGCACCAAAATCTAGTCCTCGTGTTATAAGAATAACGAAAGCATGTCGACATCATCCTCCCTGTACCGTGGTACCATCGTGTCAAAGGGCAAACGTGCTCAAGAATAATTGTGAGTTCATTCCTCCTTGCCTACATCGTCCTCGTTGCGTCAATCTACCTTTATGTGTTCCGTTCGCCAAGAGTTTACCTTACGAAGAACTGGCGAGTAGGCTCATCGAAGATATACACAACTCGGATTGTCCTCATGTGCCTAAATGTAAATATATTCCTGAATGTCAACAAGATCCCACAGGAAATAATATTGATCCTTCAGACTTAACTTCCAGAGTACATAATACATGTGAATTCTTTAACCAATACTCGCCAACATTTCTACCAAATCCGAAAACAGGTGGATTAATGAACTCCTATTCTCCACCTAGATTATCTCAGTTTTCTTGTCCAAACTGTATGTCTAATAAGTCATGTCAATGTGACTGCTACGCGTGTGCACATAACTATGCCAACTTAGCAAAAAATAGCGTCAGTGAAGAGGCAGTAATGTTCATAAGGGACGTTGGCTGCCAGTTCTACAATAAAAACTATTCTCCAAAACATTCAGTTATGCAATCCAAAACTTCAAGTGCATCTTTCGATTTTGTTGATGTGAAGATGGGAAACTTTTATACTAACGTCCACACCATGAGGTATGAAGACAAGTATACTAGTCCAGTGTCTTGTGAGGAGTTTTCATTTTCAACGGACTCGATCACTTCTATTGAAATCGACTCAAACTGCCCCTCTCATGGACATCAATCCGGTCGATACTTTCAGAAAGTCCAAACGTCTGATGCCAGCCCACAGTTCAACACTAGCCCCTATGTAACAGCGTTTGTCACACAAACTAATCCATCTACTGTGCACTATTTAACTGCGTCCTCGAGACAAAATAAAGAAAGCATAAATTCTGTAACATCAGGACACAATTCGTTTCCAGCATTGTCTAGAAGAAGTTTCTTAAAGAATAAATATAAAAAAATGTTTACAGTAAAGCGACGAAAAAAATCCAAAATGAGTAACAATTCTTTCAACTGCCACGGATCGAAGCCTATGTTTCATGAAAATGGCATGTGAACGATTTTATTTTATGTTTTACCTTTCTCGTGTTTGTTATATTTGATTTTGTGTAATTATATTTTCCTGTGTGCTATACTGTTTTGTTTATACATACACACAACACATTCATATCAATACGCCAAACCTCTTCTCTGCCTACCCGAAGGGGGATTTGGCGACTGGACTTTGGGGAATGGAGAGTTATGACTACTCTCATGATGTCTCTGAGATATTTAACTTCGCTGAAACCTGTCTTATTAACGGTTTGACGAGGGACCATAAATGTAGGTGTGTTCAAATCCATAAGTAGACTACTTAATGGTAGTTTGAGAACGTCCAAGCAGCCATGTTCCACCCACAGAGATAAAAAAGAAGAGGTTCTATGAAGTCCGATCACGTTTTGCCTACATTATAGTGAAAACGGATAGTTTTTTTGTTTCCTAGCTATTAGTTATGACACGAAGGCCAGTCTTTTTAAAAAGGACTCGATAGATTATATTACACTGGAAGTACTACATAACCTCGAATATTCATAAGTAATCTCCAAGTAGGTTAATAAAATATTTTTTATAAATCTTTCTCTGTGGCAAATGCTCCACTTCAGTCAGCAGGAACAAGGCTTGACCTAATTACCTAGATACATAAAATTACTTCAATCTACACGTAGAATCATCATTATATATTATGTATGTACATCGTTATATTATATGTACGTATATTGTTATTATTATTATATATATTATATACATCGTATAAGTCGGAAGAGATGATTGTTTTAGCGTGTCAATCTCTTGAACTACGCGTTGGATTAGAATTATTTTGTCATTTGATAGCCCAATACTTGAGAACTGTCAAAGGCTATCTATAAACGACAAGTGAAAATGAAGTAATAACGTAAGTGGGTGATGCTCTAGCGTGAGTTTGGCTGTAGAGCGGCCGGCTAACGATTTCTTTTATATAAGGCGAATGAAACCAATGGGCTCAGCTAGTAGGTGAACTGAAGGACTAAGTCCGTCTAGGATTCTCGGCGCGTCTGGTAAATACTACTTATGAAACTGGTCCAAGGACGAGGCTATGAAATGGTATTGGGCCAGATCGTGTAAGTGTTATAGCGTAGAATTTAGGGCGCACGTTCAGTACAATACTTACAAAAAAAGTGATATAGTTAACGGGAGAAGAGGGAGCAAACGTTAAAATACCGAGAATCTGTCCTCTGCTATCACGCTAAAATTTTACAGTTTAGGAGTGTACAAGTGCTATTACTTTAAGCCGTGGTGGCCGAGTGGTTCGAGCAGTTGCCTGCGATGCAAAGGTCGCAAGTTCGAATCCCGACTGTACCAATGAGTTTTTCTGAACTTAAGTACAGTGATTAGTCACACCACGAGCTTTACGGTGAAGGAAAACATCGAGAGGAAACCTGCATACGTCTGAGAAGAAATTCAAAAGGCGTATGTATAGTCGTGCTTGAATAACGGCGATGGACTCGCCTTCTGTCACGTTGGCACCTGATGTACCTCTGGCGGAAAGTGGGTGTGTGGGTATTACCTATACACCTCTGCCTACCCCTTCGGGGAACCTTGTGGGAAGGCGTGAGGATATATTATTATATTATTTACATATTATTTATATCACTGGGTGTGTCCCTATTTTTTTTACTGATGTGTTGGTTTGAAGTGTGATTGTGGTTGACATTTATATTCTGATATCAAAAACCCACAATGTATTTGACCCTAGCCAAATAAAAATTTCAAACGATCGCAAATTTTTGGTTTCGATGATCTATTTATAATAAAAAGTGGTTCGACAAAGCGTACGTATGAAAATTAAGCCGTCCTTCACTGTAAGCGTAAAATTTACCGATACGAACAAATTTACTGCACTATAAAATTATATACACATAAATAATAGATGTCTAACAATAACTTCAGATTTATTGGAAACCGTTCAAAAGTTTACGATTTGTTTTACGGGATACGGTGAACTTGAGATCTGTAATCTGCATCTTCACGCCTTTAGAGACTTTTCTAAACTTAAGTTATTTATCATTCATACCACGAGCATAACGTCGAAATAAAGTTGCATGTCCTTAAGACTCAAGGACGTACATATAGGAACGGCGACAGACGTCTAACCTATCTAACCTAACCTAACCAAAAACAATGAGACCCAGCTACATAACAATAAAATAAGCAATTTATTTCCTTACCAATTTTAGCTAGACTTGCGAAGAAGATCCATACCCCTATCAGGAATGGTGTCTCTACTCTGTGGAACTCGACGGCAGCAATGACGAAGGTTCTCTCTTTTTTGGGTTTAATGGTACTGGGGACGTCAGTGGTGGTCACCTGCTGGTGACGTGACTGGGTGGGCGGCTCCCCGGGCAGGGGCGCCACTGGGCCCATGGGCCCGAACCCCAGCCCAGGGTATGTAGAGATCCCATCGACTGGTATGGACGGACTTGGTTTTGTTGTGCTCTGAAACAAAAAAATATAATAAAGTTAGCATTTATTGTGATTTTGCGAGCTTTACGGTGAAGCATATTTTCCTACGCCGCAGAAATTCGACGTAGCTAAGTGAAGCCTTGTGATGGCGATAGATTTGTTATATGTAAAGTTAATAGATACCTAAGTAGCATAAGACAAAAAGCGGGAGTTGTTTTACTCATGCTCTCTCCCTCTTCGAAGACCCTGGTGGAAAAGCGTAAAAGTTAGAACTCCATACTTTCGTTATGCATTCTTTTAGTGAAAATGGCGAATTTTTTTCGTCTCAAGATTTTGCTAGGTTGACGTAAAACATGATATTATTAATGATAGCTCGCAATTCGTAGCAAGATACCTTTACCCTTAAAACCATTATCTATAAATGTTATCATAATAATATGTCTACGGTTGTAAAGCCAAATAAATAGAACATGGCGAGAACAAAAGCTATTAATATCCTGAAATTCACAATACTTAAACGACTGTCTCGACCTTTGCGGTCGAGCTGAGCTTCACACGCTCCGGTAGCTACGCGGTGTGTATCATGAAACTTATTTTTTAGGATACCAGGAGCCTGAACATCGCTGTTACTAGTAAATAAATAGCTGTCTAGTTTTCATAGTACAAGCTTTACTAGGTCACTTTGTATAGAATTTTGCCAAGGTAATAATGATTATATTGACGGCAGAAAAATTAATTAAAGAGCCGTGGTGGCCTAGTGGTTCGAGCAGTTGCCTGCGACGCAAAGGTCGCAAGTTCGAATCCCGACTGTACCAATGAGTTTTTCTGAACTTAAGTACAGTGATTAGTCACACCACGAGCTTTACGGTGAAGGAAAACATCGAGAGGAAACCCGCATACGTCTGAGAAGAAATTCAAAGGCGTATGTATAGTCGTGCTTGAGTAACGGCGATGGACTCGCCATCTGTCACGTTGGCACCTAATATACCTCTGGCGGAAAGTGGGTGTGTGGGTATTACCTATACACCTCTGCCTACCCCTTCGGGGACCCTTGTGGGAAGGCGTGAGGATATATTATATTATTATATTATAATATTATATTATATTATATATAAAAATTAATAGAATTTCTAAGAATTGCGAATAATATTCAATATTACATCACACAATATGTATTTTTTTTTATACAACAAGAGTGGCAAACAAGCATACGGCCCACCTGATGGGAAACGGTTACCGTAGCCTATTTACGCTCACGATACCGAAGTATCACTTGCGCGTTGCCACTCTGTGTTCGGAGAGTTATACTATGATGGCAGCATAATGGTACTGATCCCTCTGCTGCCACCACAATATAACAATCCTCCCCCCTCCCCAAGGAGTCCCCCCTCCCCAAGGAGCTCATTACTGGAAACCTTATTCACCGCGTAGGAACACAACACAAAAAACTGTGTTATTTGGCTACGGACTTCTTTCTATAAGGTGGAGGTCCTGCCCCAGTCGGGCAGCTCTAAATTCGAACGGGAATCTCTCTTACTTATTTCCCACGTTCTCGTGGATAACAATCTAAACATCATTGTGGTCATCCATGCTTGCGAGGACACACACCTATACAAATTCATAGAAGTCAGTCTTGCTAGCACGCCAATTGATTCGTAAAAATATAGATAATGCTCAATAAGAATTATATTAATGTGAACCGTGTAAAAGTGAAGGAAAACATAGACTAGAGAGGAAACCTGCATACGGTTGAGAAAAAATCTAGGACGTATGTATAGGTATAGGAAGAATGCTTGAGTAACGGAGATGGTCTCCCCATCAGTCACGATGGCACCTAATTTAAATAAGAGGTCTGCTTCCACACCTCTACTCTACTCTTCTACTCTTATTGTTATATATTATCAACATTCATATTAAAAGCATCATAGAAGCTTGCTACTCTCGACTACGTATTTCATTTCATTTCTCCCGCAAAAGTCTCTGAAAAGGGCTTGCTGTATCTTTTCGTCCCTTCACAGCTCACAAAATCCTATATTCCTTAAAGGATTTTTCTCACGTACGTAAATACGTTTCAGTGTGTATTGGAAACGTATAATAGATTACACATAGGATTCGAATATTCCTCTTTTTTATAGAGTCCATTCCTGTAGTTTTGTAAATATGTTGGCATAACTGAAAAAAATACTATCCACTCTCTTGGGTAGTAAAATGACGAATATAGACTTGTCTTGCTCAACTACTCGCTCAACTTGCTTGGGTTTGTTTAATGAAACAAAATTGAAAAAAAATGGGTGCAGTAGCTCCTGAGATTAAGGCGCTAACAAAAAAAGTGGTGGCCGAGAGGTTCGGGCAGTCGCCTATAACACAATGATCGCAAATTCTAATCCCGACTGTACCAATGAGTTTTTCTGAACGATTTTTTACGGTGATTAGTCACACGACTAGCTTTACGGTGAAGGAACATCGAGAGGAAACCTGCATACGTTTGAAGAGAAAACTTGGGACGTATGTATAGCCTTGGAGACATGGCGATGGACTCGCCATCTGTCACGATGGCAACTAAAATATATCTCTGGAGGAAAGTGGTTGAGACTACCTACATACGTACTGTTTCCCTTTTAGGGACCTTTGTGGGAAGTTGAAGTGAAGATACTTAGTTGCTAATCTAGCATGTTATAAACGATTGCCATTGTATAATAATTGTAAAGATATCCTCACGCCTTCCCACAAGGGTCCCCAAAGGGGTAGGCAGAGGTGTATAGGTAATACCCACACACCCACTTTCCGCCAGAGGTATATTATGTGCCAACGTGACAGATGGCGAGTCCATCGCCGTTACTCAAGCACGACTATACAATGCCTTTGAATTCTTCTCAGACGTATGCAGGTTTCCTCTCGATGTTTTCCTTCACCGTAAAGCTCGTGGTGTGACTAATAATAATTGTAATATACATTATCTCTGCGTCCGCTTTGTTCCTCAGTAAATTGTTGTTAAGCTAAATGGTCCATCTCGGCCTTGGCTAAGCTTTGTGTTGTCGTATCGACCTTGTGGTTGCTATCCAACTATCAAACGTTCTTACATATTTAATAAAGTTGGTTGCTAATAGTGATAGCTTGTGTGATTGTGTAATCTAATTACATGTTATATAAATTTGTTATTTTCTTATACATATTTAAACTTGCAACTATAGCCAATGAAAGTGCTTAGGTACATGTTAATGAAAGATATATTTATTCTTGCGTGATGCTCGTTAGTATATGGGATAGGTAGACACATAAACTTAAAAGGTTATTACGATGAAAAGTGTTGAGGTAAAACCAGTCGAGTGTCGGACATTTTTAACGGAACTATCCGTTATAAGTACTCTCTCCGCTCTATTTATAAAGCAAACATAACATGTCCAGAGTTATTAACTGTGTTAATCTATTAGATTATTATTTATTCTAGAGCACTAACTATACTCCATGCTTTTTTCCGTAGACATATGTAATGTATACATATAATAAAGGCTTGAAAGGTTTTCTTCAAAAGAAATCATATTTTAAAAAACGCTGGCGGTCTGAAGTTAAATGTACATACATCTACATACTAGCTGTCCCGCCCAGCTTCGCCTGGGGGAAAAAGTAAAATTTCCTTAAACACGATCGTAGCGCCACCTACGATCGTGTTGACCTACCTAACCAATTGTGATGTAAGGTCTATCTTTTAAGTTGGATCAAACTGCACACGGTGTGCAAATTTGATTGACATCGGTTAAGTAGTTTAGGAGCCCATCGCGGACAAACAATGTTTGTGTTTAGAAACAAAAATGTTTGTGTTTAGAAACAAAAATGTTTATGTTTAGAAACAAAAATGAATACTAATGAAATCGATCTTGCGCGAGTGAAACCGCGGGGCACAGCTAGTATAACATATAACGTGCACGTGAATTGCCAGAGGCAACGACATGGTTATACTTGCCCTGTGGAGATATATATAATAATAATATATCCTCACGCCTTCCCACAAGGGTCCCGAAGGGGTAGGCAGAGGTGTATAGGTAATACCCACACAACCACTTTCCGCCAGAGGTATATTAGGTGCCAACGTGACAGATGGCGAGTCCATCGCCGTTACTCAAGCACGACTATACATATGCCTTTGAATTTCTTCTCAGACGTATGCAGGTTTCCTTTCGATGTTTTCCCTCACCGTAATTCATATAATTCACATTTATAATATTAGTAATATTAATATGTAATTAAATAAGTGAACATGAAGGAAAATTGTGAGTGTATAATTGATTAAACGGTTTTCTACAGTTTGTCATCAGTTTTCTAAAGCATAATAATATGTTTGTTTATGACAAAAAGGCGTTTAAATCGCCGCGATAAAACATTTTTGATATTATAATAGTTTAAAATACGTATGTATATACATATTTTGTAATGTGACCATGTTATACTTTTACAGCAATATTAATGAGAATATCGTGGTTCAGGTATTTTCTACATACAAATCTGATAGAATAGAAGAAATATTAAGTTGAATAGAATTATGTATATATTGAAATAAAATTATTTTTAGGCTTGTGGGAAGACATGAAGATATGGGCACATCCATATCATCATTGGATAAAAACTATTTTTGTCGCTTCATAATTTTTTGTATAATTCCATTAAACATATTGATTTAACAGTTATTACCTGGTAGTAATGCTAATAAACATTTTAATAATGTGGTTAACTGAGAGAACTGATGATATAATGATTTCAGTACCAAGCTAAATATTTCATAATCAATATAATTATAAAATCATTCACACCCAGACACACATACAACAAAAGGTGAATGAATATTCTGCAAAAAAATATGTAAAATAGTCAAAAGAATCGCCGCCCGAACAGGGACTTGAACCCTGGACCCTTGGATTAAAAGTCCAATGCTCTACCGACTGAGCTATCCGGGCGATGTGATGAACGTTGAAATAACGGTACATATTATGTGTGCTTATTTCCAGAGCAATATTGCGCTAATATTCGGCGTATATAAAATAATACAAACATTGTATCTATAATTTTACGATCATTCCAATTCTAGATCTTTCAGAGCTAATTAACTACTAAACGTTACGAGGCAAATTTTCAGGAGGCTTCAGGTTAAAAATAACGAAGACGATGAAGTCAATATTTTCAGTGTAATTATATAATTATATTTTTATTATATAAGAAGACGTGGTGGCCGAGTGGTTCGAGCAGTTGCCTGCGACGCAAAGGTCGCAAGTTCGAATCCCGACTGTACCAATGAGTTTTTCTAAACTTAAGTACAGTGATTAGTCACACCACGAGCTTTACGGTGAAGGAAAACATCGAGAGGAAACCTGCATACGTCTCAGAAGAAATTCAATGGCGTATGTATAGTCGTGCTTGAGGAACGGCGATGGGCTCGCCATCTGTCACGTTGGCACCTAATATACCTCTGGCGGAAAGTGGGTGTGTGGGTATTACCTATACTTGTACTAATACTATAAATACTTACATCGAGGGGCCCAGCGCCCGCAATGTGCAGAAGTGCCGCGGCTGCCAGCACAGCTACACCCCGCCTGCACGCGCGCCTGCTCAGGTTCACCCCGTGCTTGAGTGACGTCATGGTATCATCCAATATTACACTCACAAACAACACCTTCTACGAACATGTTCATACATATGATATCATCTTTACATATGCACGTAAACTGCACTCGACTATGTATCGGTTACTGCGTTACCCCACCTTATCGGTTATTCTCACCATTCGCGATGCTGATTAAAAAAAACCATTATTTAAATACTTACAGAGCCGTGGTGGCCGAGTGGTTCGAGCAGTTGCCTGCGACACAAAGATCGCAAGTTCGAATCCCGACTGTACCAATGAGTTTTTCCGGTCTTATGTACAGTTATTAGTCACACCACGAGCTTTACGATGAAGTAAAACATCGAGAGGAAACCTACATACGTCTGACAAGGCGGAATTCAAAGGCGTATGTATAGTTGTGCTTGAGTAACGGCGATGGACTCGCCATCTGTCACGTTGGCACCTAATATACCTCTGGCGGAAAGTGGGTGTGTGGGTATTACCTATACGCCTCTGCCTACCCCTTCGGGGACCCTTGTGGGAAGGCGTGAGGATGTAACCATGACTTTCTCTTGAACCGCTAAGAGAAGTCCTGGGAAATTTGGCAAATGGGTCCTTAGATTACATTCATTAAAATAATTTCGGAGTACTTATTAGGACGAGAGAGAATTCGTGGCGCGTCGGATCGGCGCCTTGAGACGTCCTTGTCTCATTTACAAAGGACTTGTGTTCTTGTATTTCATACTAAGTACCTAACTATTGTATGGAAAGTAAGTTCGTAAACGTTATGCATTCCAGTAACATGATACCACATGAACCAACACGTGTGGTTGTACAACTGTTTTAATTGTTAATTAACAATAACAAGCCGATTCTCAGCTGGAAATATATTCATCATTGTTGTCCCTCTTGGTAGGTTATTGTGATCTTATGGTAACTAATCATCTTGAAAACCCTTAAAATAACTGGTAGTTTTACGATTTTTCTATTCACACATACCTACGTATATTATATACTAGCTTATGCCCGCGGCTTCGCCCGCGTGGAGTTCGGAAAAATAGCTTTGGAAATTTTCCTGCTAGATTCGGTTCAGCCGCTATGCCGTGAAAGAGCATCATACATTATAATATAAGAACTTTGTTTTTTTCAAGATAAAAAAAGTAGCCTATGTCCTATTCCTAGGTATAAACTATCACCATTTCAACTTTCAGCCAAATCGGTTCAGCCGTTTGGCCGTGAAAGAACCGCAAACATCCAAACTTACAAACATTTATAATATTAGTAAGATACGTCTTTTTGGTTTATAATTATAGTATTCGGTTCTCAATGTAAATAATCCTCAAGATTGAATTACCTACCACCAGTCGTGTACTATCTGACAAGTTCACGTTCATTGTGTTTCACTTGTTAATTGAGTTGTAGGTACAGGAAAGCTCTAGGCAGTACCAATGAGCTTTCCTGTACCTACTTGTTGAAGGTTAGTGGCTCTATGTTATAAGAAGAGTTATTGTCGTGCCTAAGGAATGTAGGTACGCCATCTGTTGGCAGCAAAATGAGAGTAGATCGTGCCTAAGTACTCAAAGGTTCCCAAGGAGTACTAAAATTTGTTGAAAACAGGCGCAATTTGTTTTATAAAGATTTTTCAATTACGAAACCTTTTGTTTTTTTTTAGAACTGCTACTTATTGCAGTAATTATATTTGCATGAATGACTTCGTATTCCAGTTTTGCGCTAGAAAATACATAGGTATACATCTTATAGATTTGCCCCTTGACCGAGTTGCCGCGCCCCAATCCGCTGAATTTATGGCTCACTCACTATGTTACGGTATGAGCTCAGTCATTCCTTCAATCGAACCGACGTGCTGTAGCCAAAGAAAATTTTTGCGATAGGGATTTTTTTTAAAGGGGATCTTGCGAGTTTGGTGAATGCTTGGCAAAGGGAATACTTTGCGAAAGGTACGTAGGTACTCTTGGCAATCAGTCATAAATTTAAGAAGTGATCAGACTTACAAAGAACTGACTCGTGACTGTGTTGCCTATTTATACATTTATTTCTATATATATCTAGCTTGTATTGTAATGTATATATAAATTAAATTATAAGTAAATCCCCTAGGTATCATCTAAATTCAATACAATTGCACAATTTGGCAAACGAATTAGAAATGTAATATCATGACATTACGAGCGATTTTTATTAGTTAATTTCAAATATGTACAATGCATGGATATTCACGCCTTCCCACAGCGCTCCCCGAAGGGGTAGGCAGAGGTG
This sequence comes from Drepana arcuata, assembly GCA_016069955.1. Lineage (NCBI taxonomy): Eukaryota > Metazoa > Arthropoda > Insecta > Lepidoptera > Drepanidae > Drepana > Drepana arcuata. The sequence goes on along the minus strand of JACCPG010001950.1, from coordinate 39,695 downwards.
TATAGGTAGTACCCACACACGCCAGAGATATATTTTAGGTGCCAACGTTACTGAAGCACGACTATTAGATCAGCCTTTGAATGGCTTCTCAGACGTATGCAGGTTCCTCTCAATGTTTTCCTTCACCGTAAAGCTCGGTGTGACTAATCACTGTACTTAAGTTCAGAAAAACTCATTGGTACAGTCGGGGTTTTAGCTTGCGATCTTTGTGTCTACCCGAACCATTCGGCCAACACTGCATACATTCATGCATTGTATTAGAAATTATTGTTTCCAAACTTGTTTCTAGGCCCGTCGGTCCGTCAATGTCTGCCTACCCACTAAAAACCCTTTCTCCATTTCTCCGTGAGTGATTTTAGTAAGGTTTTAAAACAATACAGTCTGAGAAGAAATTCAAAGGCGTATGTACAGTCGTGCTTGAGTAACGGTGATTGACTCGCCATCTATCATGTTGGCACCTAATATACCTCTGGCGGAAAGTGAGTGTGTGGGTATTACCTATACACCTCTGCCTTCCCCTTCGGGGACCCTTGTGGGAAGGCGTGAGGATATATTATTATTATTTATTAAAACAATATTGAAATGAAATTTCTAATAGTCTACTCATCATTTGTTTGCGTGTCCTGCTCATATGTATACCCAGTACATACATTTCAAGGTTGATGAGCAAACAGCAGTGATGAGGTGCAGACCGCACCAAGAGTTCAAGGACAATGCAGTAGTCATACGAGTGCCGGACCGCACAGATAATAACGATATAAATTTGTTCATGGGATATTTTCGAAAGCTTTTTATTTATATCGTCCCACACAAGTCGCCAGTAATCGAACGAAACTATCGACCTACGTTAATACCTATTCACCATAGACTATGTAAATTTTTAATCTTCAACGAGACGTTACCTACATATGTATTGGCGTACTACTGAGTATTTCAATTACCATTTCAAACCACCATCAGTATAAAGGAACGCGGTCACAAAATGAATCGTACATACATAGATTACAAACATTTTCAAAGCACTCTACTTGATATTTTCCAGTAAATGCGAATTCCCGAAGCCTGATTGGTGCTGCCGTAATAAAAATCACATTTTACAAAAACATCCCGATTTTAATCCAATTAATTGACAAAATTTATTTAATTCTGTTCGGCCGTTCTGGCGTGATTTTCTTCTCAAACATATGCAAGTTTCCTCTCGATGTTTTCCTTCACCGTACAGCTCGTAGTGTGACTAATTGCTGTACTTGAGTTCAAAAACTCATTGGTTGGTATTTGACGAACCACAGTTCTTTTTTATAATTTATAATATTAATAATAATAATAATAATATATCCTCACGCCTTCCCACAAGGGTCCCCGAAGGGGTAGGCAGAGGTGTATTGGTAATACCCATACACCCACTTTCCGCCAGAGGTATATTAGGTGCCAACGTGACAGATGGCGAGTCCATCGCCGTTACTCAAGCACGACTATACATACGCCTTTGAATATTATATTTATAATATTATTTATAATTTATTATTTATATATAATATTTATAATATTAATACAATGTAATAGTCAATATTAATAAGATACACGTTTCATAAATGTAACATCGTTCCCTTTTGATAGTGCTCTGATAACTTTCAAAACTACGAGACCACTTCTAAGCAGACACATACTAGTGCTGAAACCGTGCATCGATTTTACAGATCTCAAGGGCACTGCAGTGGACCTACAGAGTAGCGAAAAGTTTATTTATCTACGAGCTGAAACGACTACGAGAGTCATAAAATAAAAGCGTTTAGGTACATATATTTATCACGCCGAGACCCTCGTGGTCTGAAGCGCTAGTTCTCTCTAGTCTAACGCACATTCACCAATTTGTGGGGTCTAAAACCACCTTCCAGGATGGGAATGTCGGTCTGCCTCTTCTAACAGACACTTTTACTTGGTAATTTTTTTGTAGGAACAATTCCTTGTACTAACGCGTTCACCTCATTTAAGAGAGTCGATGACGAAGTTGGCAAAAAAATATATAAATATTGGCCACAATTAAAACCGAAGGTTTACCTTTGTACAGGTATATTAGCAGAGGTAATAAACATTTTCGCCACAAACGTAGATATATTACAAACTTTACAGTGAAAAAAGGATGGTCGTTGTGCAAACTCTCAAAATCAAAATATTCTAAATTAAAATATTTTATTCAACGTAAGGGACACTGGGAACACTTATTGAACGTCACATATTTAATATAAACTAAAGTTACCACCGTTTCCAAGAAAAAAATATCTGCCAGGATGAGAAACGGATTTCAGAACTCAAGATCGTACGTCAATGTGGAGAGTATAATCACTATTGTTAGTCTTTACTTAAAATGTTACCTACATCGAATACATTTAAGGAAAATAACGGGAGGAATCCTGTATATATGTGAGAAGAAATTCAAAGACTTATGCTAAGTGCTAGAGAAAGAAATCGAGTGGCACCGTAAAATATTACAGCTCTAAAGACGATATTGAGACTTCTACCTTTGGATGCTTGCGGCAAGGCGTAAAGATACACACATCACAGTATGAAGTAATTTCTCCATATTTTTTGTACAGGTTACTTAAAGATATATCGATAGGAAATTAGGCGTTCTGTTTATCCAACATCTTCCATGCATTTACAATCAATGGCCTTTGATCTTAGGCTGTATCTATTTTTAGCAGATACTAATCAAAAGATTCAACCAAACAGAAGTAACAACCGCTCAATACAGTTACGAATAAAATAGGATCTTTGAATATATTATAATTGTACAAGCAAATCAAATAGTATGGAAAAAGAGTAAGGTCAGGATTAACGAGAACAGTCACAAGAAAGAAAATGGGCTTGTCACGGAGTATAGAGATGTCAAAGAAATTGCGCTTGACAGAAGCAAACGTATGGAATTCGATCAGATCCCCAGGGAGCCCAGACTCATGACAGTCTCTGATGCAATCCTCGATCTTCTTAAATGTATGACGACTGATGATTGTCTGGGCTTAACCCGTGCTAAGGTTTATTAATTCTATTATTTATTTAAATAAAGGTAACATAATCTTCAACAGTCCACTGATTTCCACTCTGTTGGCCAGCTGATTCACATCGTCGATTCCATTCGATTTTACTGTCCAATTGTTTCGTTTGATTGACCATCTATAGTACAGATTTACGAATACGAAGCAATCTGTCTGTCTGTTTACTACTTTTTTACGCTTATGCAGACGAGACCTTGGGACGAACAATTTTTTTACGATCTTGAGAAGAACACAATATAAAAGTCCTCCCCTATTTCAAACCCCTTCAGGTTTAAAATTCAAGATAGGGGAGGAAACTTTTTATCGGTTGTAATATTGAGATACAATCATATTTCACGTCCGCTAAGCTGTGTGCCATCTAGTATGTATATAAATAGAGACGAGGACTTTATTTTGGGTTCACATAATCACATAAACAGATTCACAACGTAGGTTGGTCGGTTCGCTAGGAGTCAACCTACGGGTCTGAGAATTTCAAGCTGACGGAGCAGCTAATAAGTTAAATGTGTCGGTCTACTGAACATGGGGCAATTTCCATTCGGGATCTAATATGAAGTTGCGCTGCATATTCTTGTGAATGTATTTGTATATACAGTATACTCTGGCTGAGTGGTAGTTGTTATATGGTAGTTACTTTACTTGCAAATTAAAAATAGCAAGTTCCATGACCCGTTGGGTTGTTCCCAGTTTCGGGTTGGTTTCAGAGCTTAAGTAGCGCTCGATCGCAGGGGGTGAAAAGAGAAGAAAAGAGATCTTTGCCCAGCAGAGAAACAGAGATGGCTATAAAAAAGAAGCATAGTAATTTGTCACACTCTGGACTTCCTAAATGATACTCTGCTGGGGTAACAAGAGGTGTAAATAAATAGCATCCTTTACCATCCAAAATATATTTAGGAGCCAACGATCAGTCTCATAGGCAAGATTTTGACATACATTATATCAGCTCAAACGATTACTGACGGTGTTTTCTTCCATTTTAAGGTTTTATTTTACCCCGGCTACTCCGATACTTCTATATATCTTTCATAACATCCATTATTACCCCTTAGACATATCATAAAAGCTTTCGATCGTTACGTGCGATGTTTAGAAGAAAAATGTAGACCTCTTATTTATTACGTCGCAGCGTCGCCAGTAATACGAAGTGATCTTGATATATCGCCTTCACGAGAAAAACGTGCAACCTCGGTGCCGACATCACAAGATAGATACCGGGATACTTATTGAAGGTGATTCATCTTATCTGTGGAGGTACTTAAACAGCCTTCACGTCTTTACATATGGATCACTGAAGGAGTAGTTATATTACTCTCTTTTTTTAGAGGTATATTTAGTTACCAATGTGGAAGATAAAGCTTGTGTTTGAATTTCGTCAGAAGAAAAACATAATAGAAAACCCTCATAAGTTTAAGCTTATTTTAAGAGGGTTTTTTATTAGGCTTATGAGCACATAGCGTGACAAATCACTATACCTAAGTCGGAGTATAACTATCGGAGTATAACTATCGGAATTTCATTCTGAATCCGTGTACTAATACCTCGCAAACACGGTCCTCTTAGGTTAATGAGAATAAGGCCTTCTCACAAACCCGACTAATCTCTTGATTACAAACACATATTCAAGTCTGGTATGATTGATGAAGAAGATATGCCACAAGTCTAACAACATTCACAGACAAGCGGTATCACTAAAAGGCATCAATGATTGTGGAGGTTAACCCAACATAAGACACACCAAGTATTAAATAGTAGTCTTTGACACACACACAACTAACTGACTCCTTATGTGCCACACTGTGCGGTTTTACAGAAATCATAAGAATCATAAGAAACCGTCTCTCTCTCTCTCACTTAGGCTAGACAAAAAGCTTGGAAGCTTTTTGTCAAGCCTAAAGTGTTGTATAGGTATAAAAATATATCTGCACAAGCTTTCGCATTCTAGTCTAAACCAAAATTTCAAACAATGAGTAAGAATTTCTACCCATCTGAAGCAAACGCGACACTTGGTCGGAACTTAAACTATTTATGATATGTACATCACGGCAACACTACAGATATTTTCATTTCCATCCCATGTTTAAGAATACATGAGTTTGCTAAATATTCAAGCAAGGATATCTGACTTGGCAGTGACGGAGCTAGCAAGATGGAGACTGAATATTAAAAGAGATCGCCCCTTACGGTAACGTTGGTATACCTGTACACGCTACACGTTGCGACGTAATAGTCTGTACAGGTATAACAACAATCAGATACGACTGTCCTCAAAGTTCGTATCTGAGTTAACTTGGTGGTAGGTACGAAATCCGGCAATTAACGCTTCGCTTTAATACGAACGGTCAGTTATATTAAGCATCGAGATATTACTACCATTAAAAATAAGAAATTAATTAAAATAATCATATTAGAAATATTATTAATCTATACATATAATAAATCTGTAGAAAAATCGTTTTTGTACATCGAATATATTTCAAAAAAAATTTGCTAGGGTGTTTAAGGATAACCAACAGAACCCATTTCTAGCATTTTTGGAATTTTTGTCTGTTTGTCTGTTTGTCTATAAGCATGTTCACGTATCACGTAAAATATACGAAACCAATGTAGATAACTTTTATGCGTAATAATTGTTCGCAGCTAGAGGTATTACTTAGTTTTTGTTTCATCGCAATCGGTTCACTCTATCAAGAGATATTAGATAATATGTATTAAAAATTTTCTCACGCACGCAATTCAGTTACTTGAAACACCAAAATAGAACGAATGTTGACTTTCATATTCGATAGATGGCGTTGTGAGTTCCGAATTGTTTAGAAATATGGTGTTGGTTGTCTGGAAGTTTATTATTTTTAAAATTTTTATACATAGGTTTGGTCATTATTTTGAAGCAACGAAATTCAATCGAGTAGGTTGATATATAATTTCTTCGTAGTTAGAAAAGTGTCATTCGTTCGAAAGTTTGTGATTTCGACCCGTTTTTATCGCAACACGTACAAATGATTTGAATTGTTGTGTTTTTAAATTTGTATATAAATATAGGTGTTCGGTAATTTCTATGGTGTTGGTTTCCACCCGACAGTTTTGATTGAATTTATTTGATTTATTATAGGTTTGATATTTATGTAAGGATCGTAGCAAATGGAAAGAAGTGATCTCTGCCTACCCCTACGGGAAAGAGGCGTAATTATATGTATGTATATGTATGTGTAGAAAAAGTACTTTCGCCGCGTAGCCGGAATGCGAAAAGGATGAGACTAAGTAGGTCTCCGGAATCAGAAGAAACGCGGTATTGGATGACCGGCACGGTGCTTTACCAGGCACTCTGAACTCACGTGAATTTGAAATATTCACGGAAAGGGAATCGCGCTTAAGTTCGCAAAGAACTCTGAACGCGACTTTGCGCTCCCAGGAGAGCATCGAGGAACGCGAAGTGCGTCTATCAGCTGATCGAGAGCGTTGCGCCCTCTCAAGCGAGAATTGGTCTCTGTTGGCCATAGAAGATATAGTTATGAGTAGAAGAATAAACCCGCTCACTCAGTACGTCTTGCAAACATCGACAGTTGGTGGGTACAAATTAAAAGAGAGTCAAGCAAATCAGAGCACGTGAATGAATTTTTACATCTAAGAAGCATGTTCACACGAGGTGGAAAGTATGAAAAAGATATTGAAAGAGGGATAACTGCCGGTAATAAGGTGAATGGGGCCATGTCGGCGTTGATGGGCAGTAAAAGTCTGAGTAAGAATGCTCGAGTTGCTGTCCACAAAGCGAAATTGGTGCCTTTTTTATTCTATGGCAGCGAATCCTGGGCATGTCAAGGAAGTATGAAAATAGCTTAAATGCAGTTGAGGTGCGACCTCTTCGAAAAATGTGCGGAGTAACTATCCTAAATCGAATCTATAATGAAAAGATTCGCAAATCAACTGGTCTGAATGAGGTCGTGATTGTAAAGATGAAGAAAGACATGTTATGTTGGTTTGGACATATAGAAGGAATGAGTAAAGAAAGATTGACGAAACAGATACACCTACAAAGCAAAAGTGTGTGCAAGAAGAAGTATAGGAAGATCACGTTTCAACTACCTATATGAAATTAATCTGACGCTCAAGGGCGTAAAACGTCAAGAATACTCGAAACCGACGGGCATGTATGAAGAGACTGATGAATGTGGACGAAGCGAAAGAGGTCTAGAGAGAACTGGCACTCTATACCCTCTGCCTACTCCGGCAGGGACTCGACGTGATCGTATGTGTGTATGTAAAAGAGAATATGCGTCAGAAATAAATTACGATCCAAAAAGTTTGAAGAAACACTGCAAAACGTCTGATCAAATTTAACGCCAGTACAGCGTCAAATATTTGATAGAGTGTGATGTAGTGTACAAAATACACTGAGAGAAATACTGTTTTTAGATGCACCCGATGGAACACAGAAAACTTTTTGAGAAAAATTTAAATAACATTGGCTAACCAAAATTCGAATTAGGAGGCAAAATAAAATTGCTCTTGGCGCTGTCTCCTCGGGAATAACAGCAACAAGGAACAACAATAACAGCATGGAGGATAAATCTTCACATACAACGTTTAAAAAACCCATCGATTTGGAGCACCCAGAAAGCCCCGTTTGCGACGTGTCTCTATCGCAATAGTGATAAAGCCAGGGTTTTATGCGATTGCTTACTTATAATTTGGGACGAGATTACGATGGCAAACCGCAAAGCTGTGGAAGCCATACATATAGAAAAATTATCGGCCAATGGGAGGTGCTAGGATGCTTTTCTGTAGTGATTTCAGACACTCCTTATAACCCGAGGATCGAGAGCTGGTAGGTGCCTGTCTAAAGTCTAAGTATTTTATGGCGTAGTGTTTTATCGACTCATTTGAACTTTCATATGCGAGCCCATTTAAGAGGCACCCTAAACGCGCAGAATTTCAAAAAATTTCTGCAATGCCATCTGATGACGGTACATATCCCATACAAGCAGGTGGTAAAATAATTTCACAAATTTCTGCAATGCCCTCTGATGACGGTACATATACCATTTAAGCAGGTGGTAAAATAATTTCACAAATTTCTGCAATGCCATCTGATGACGGTACATATCCCATACAAGCAGGTGGTAAAATAATTTTAGTCGAGAGCCTCTATTGTTCTGTTGCCTCACAGCTGGAGCTCATTTCCTCTATATTTGGGGAGCCCACAGAGATCACAAACCCCTCAAAACAACCAAGCAGCAACGCTCAATTTAAATGTCTCTAGGGAAAGAAGGGAATATTAACATATAAATAATATAGATATAATATATATCTATTAACACGGTTATGAACGAAAAAGATGTCGCTAAATATGCGGTAGAGTCGTATGATTTCCTAAATACACACAATTTATTTAAAAGTAGGAGGACCAATAACCGGCACTCGGCTAAAAGTAACAAATCTTCAACGAAACCAAAATCTTAACAGGTAATTATTGCCAATTATTTTCCTTTTTGATTCAAACGTGTGCAATTCCCAGTTGGCCTCCGTTACGTGACTATTAACAAAGTCTAAGGGCAAACATTATCCGTTGCGGGGTTAGACCTCACTCATCATTGCTTTTCAAATTTAATTTTTTATCGTGCTAGAAACCCAAACAACCTTTTTATATATGCTAACATAGTACATGAGAAGCATTAACATAATCAAGTGCGTCATTAAATAAAGTATTTATGTGCTTTATTCGCAAATTCTTTATTAGTTCGTAGCTTGCATTACCCCCTTTTTATTGAACGAAACGTGTATATAGCACTATTATCTAAGCGACGCATTTTAGTTTTCGACAACCACGCGAACGAAGTCGCGGGCACAGCTAGTAGTGAATAATAAGAGGTATGATTCGCTAGTAAACGACATTTGACATATATTTCTAAATATACACTATTTTCTAAGAATCTTTACAAGATTTTTCTGATGAGAAGTGACAAGATGACAATTGATCATGAATTTATATACATACATACATATCATCACGCCAAGTCCCTAACGGGGTAGGCAGAGTATACAGCGCCAGTTCTCTCCAGACTTACATACCTCTTTCACTTCGTCCACATTCATCAGTCTCTTCGTACATGCTCGTCGGTTTCGAGTACTTTTAACGTTCCCGTCCTTGAGCGTCCGATCGATTTGATCGTGGCCTTCCTCTGCCATGAATTTGAAGTCAGGATATAAGCATTTCTTTTTAGACTTCGATATGATGTTTCTACACTCACTCAGACATACATATTGTGGGTAAGTCGAGGCGAATATTGATCATTTAGAACTGAATGTACTTGTAAGCTCCCGACATAATGCTATGAGCGTATCGCTCCCGCTTCGCTCATGCAATGAATGTACGCCTTAGTACAAGGAGCAGCATGGGGTCACGCTATCTGCGGGGGTGTGTCGTGATACTCCATTTCCTAAGACATATTTTATTGCATAACATCATGTCGTTAGCTACCAAGGAATTGTTTACTATGAATTTATGATTCCAGTGCTTACTTAAAAGGAAGGAAATATCCCAGGAAATCGGAGACCCTTGTGGGAAAGCGTGAGGATATGTTATATATGATATTATTATTTTATTAAAAGGAAATATCCCAGGACATTACGGAACATTGTAGGAAGGCGTGAGAACATTAAAAAGTGTAAATTAATAATGGCCCGGATGTGTGAAACTAATGGCCGTTTAAAGTTTGTTATCCTCACGCCTTCCCACAAGGGTCCCCTAAGGGGTAGGCAGAGGTGTATAACCCACATTCCGCCAGTGGTATATTAGGTGCCAACGTGACAGATGGCGAGTCTCATTTAAAGTATTGGAGAAATATTTTTTTTGACTGATAAGTAATTACATATGTAAAAAATAAGAAAGTAACGCTACCTTTTCACATGAATAGTGTAGATTGTAACAAAAATTTACCATGAAGACATGCATTTTACATCCATGCAATTTAAAAAAAAAGTTTTTGTTGACAACGAATCGGTAACCTAGGGCATTACGAGTAGGTGTAGATAGTGCGATCCACGAAGACGCGCCCCACCTATGTCTATTTAAGGGGGTCGCGGGATGCGCGGAATATGACACGAGGCTATTAATTGCAGTGCGCGTGTGCACTCATAGGTAATCCGATAAAAGTCAAACATTAGTGGAAGGGCTTACACTATAAATATAAGGAAGAATAGGTGGGCGTGTCTTCGTGGACGGCACTATCTTTATTGTTATAGGACATGCAATCAGTATTCAATTATTTACGAAAGGTGCATATGACTTAAATATGTTACTCTCGCGCTCTACCTCTGAGACGCCATTTCAATTCCTTTGAAATGTTGAGTTATAAACGTGATTTCCTAATGAAATATGATATTAAGATATGAGTACGAGTTTGTGGTCAGTTCGTCGTGGTTAGACAGCTGAGGAAAGAACGCACTCAGCTAGAATGTTCTGGTCTATGATGCACTCTCACGGTATTCAATTGGATTTCTCGCTCTAACCGACTTGAAAAGCCTTACAACGAGCAAGACGGAATGATACCTGAGTGATTGGCTTAATTTTTTTTTATTAAAGATTTATAGCCTTACACCTTAGTGGGTGCAATTGTAAGCCTTCAATAGAAAAAACATGTGTCATATGTCAGAAAAACAAATGTTCTATTTCCTTTGTTGCACTCCGCTGTCTCCGCTTAGATTCAAGAGTTCTTCAAGAAGGGTGTCAATTTCCTGCAGGGTCGGCAGCGCGCGAGCAATACTTCTGGTGTTGCACGCCTCTATAGGCTGCGGTAACCGCTTACCATCTTTAGTAGTTAACCTGTTTACCTTTTAAGAACACAAAATTCGTGGTTCTCATGTAGTTTACAGATTTATCACTCCACGAGCTTTACGGTGCAAGTTAGCATCTAAAGCAAACTAGCAGAGCTGTTGTTACCACGCTGGTTTAATTAGCTTCCGTTTCCTTAATATTAATTTTTCACTTTCCTTTATAAAGCGAAAAATGTATTGCATCAAATTGTGTAACAGCACATAATTTGCCGAAATTTCTGTCGATATTGAACATATAATAATTGTTAAATCGCAATTAATTAAAAATACAGACCACAATGTAACTATCATTGAAAGCGCCATCTGTGTTGTCAGTTAGGTATTTTATTCAAAATTGGAACTCCATATCAATTTTACCTTCAACTATTCAAAATCAAAATCAAAAATCAAAATATTTTATTCAACGTAAGGGACACAGGGAACACTTATTGAACGTCATATACTTAACAAAAACTAAAGTTACCACCGTTTCCAAGAAAAATACCCGCCAGGAGAAGAAACGGCGAACCAAACTCCCCGGTTTTCTCTTTTAACATTTGTTCCCTTTTACGTAGGGGTAGAAAAAGATTAAATAACATATAAACTCTGTATAAGAGGAGCAATTCATTGCCATGTATGGCCATCATTCAAATAATCTGATGTTGTATAATAAGCTTTTTGTATTAATTTACTTTTAATGACAGCTTTAAACTCTACAAAAGGTAATTCACTTATTTTCTGCGGTAGCTTATTAAAAAAGCGTATACCTTGCCCAACAAATGAGTTGCTAGTTTTATGCAATCTAGCTGAAGGTACATGGAGTTTATCTTTATTACGTGTATTCAATATATGCAAGTCGCTATTTTTCTTATATTTTACAATGTTCTTTCTAATATATAACACATTTTGTAATATATATTGACATGGCAAGGTCAATATGTCAATTTCTTTGAATAATTCTCTGAGAGAATCACGAGGTCTAAGGCTATAAATTGCACGAATAGCCCGCTTCTGCAGCACAAAAATAGATCCAATGGCTGCAGCATTACCCCATAAAAGAATGCTGTAAGACATGACACTATGAAAATAGCCGAAATAAACTAAACGGGCTGTGTTGATATCAGTCAAGTGTCTGATTTTTCTTACCGCGAATGCTGCAGAGCTGAGTCTATTCGCCAATCCATTAATGTGGGGGCCCCATTGCAATCTGTGATCCAATGTGACTCCAAGGAAGACTGTTGAATCCACTAGGTTCAACTTCTCGGTATTTATAAGTATAGGGGTAGTTAAAACCTTTTTCACATTAGGCATTGTAAATTTAATACATTTCGTTTTCCTAGCATTAAGTACCAAATTATTGGCACTAAACCAATGAACCACGTCAGAGAGAGCATTATTTACATCGTCAAAGTCATGTTTCTGTCGGTCTATCTTAAATAGTAAAGAAATATCATCAGCAAATAATACAATATCATGTTTATCATTTACCAGATGAGGTAGGTCATTGATATAGATAAGAAAAAGAAATGGACCGAGAATCGAACCCTGTGGAACGCCCATAGCTACTGGGCACCCCGGAGATATTTCCCCACGTATACACACTTTTTGTACTCCTTTACTTAAGTAGGATGATATAAGGTTAAGAGCTAAATTCCTTATACCATAGTGGTCTAACTTCCTGATCAATGTTTCGTGATGCACACAATCGAAGGCTTTGGATAGGTCACAAAAAACACCTAAAGCATCCTTTGAATCCTCCCAAGCCTCCAGAATTTTCCTGATAAGCTCGACGCCTGCATCAGTAGTCGAGCGACCCTTTGTGAATCCGTATTGTTTAGTATGCATCAACTCATGTTTGTTAAAAAAGGCTAACATCTGGTTGAGTAAAACTTTTTCAAAAATTTTGCTGAAAACTGGCAACATTGAGATTGGTCTGAAATTGTTTGGGTCAGTAAAGGTACCAGTTTTAAATAAAGGAATGATTTTACTATATTTCATTTGATCAGGAAATTCACCACTAGCAATACATGCATTAAAAACTAATGCTAAGTCTACTGCAACAATGTCAATAATATTATTAAGAACTTTGACAGAATGTCCCCATAAATCAGTAGACTTTTTCATATCTAGGGATTTAAAAGTTTTTATTATTTCTTCGGGGGTAACAGTATTGAAATTGAATTCAGTATCAGATTTTTCCACATGGGCTTTAAGAATTTTTTCAGCGGAGGAAGGTGATGAAGTTAATGATTTTGTTAATGATTTTGTTAATGAGACTGGAATATCAGCAAAAACTGATTCAAAAGCGGCAGCTACAGCAGAATCAGCTTCAATTAAACTATCATTAATATTTAATTTTATTCCATCTTGTTTTTGTGCTGATTTCCCAGTCTCACTATTTATAATACTCCATGTTGCCTTAGTCACATTGGATGACTTTGAAATTTTATTTCTCACAGCAATAGACTTGGCGCTTGAACAAACCTTTTTAAATAATTTGGAATAATTTTTAACATAATTGATAAAATCTAAATCAAAATTAAATGTTTTCTCATGGTATAGTTCATACAGCCTTCGTCTACTTCTATGAATGCCTGTGGTAGCCCACTCACTAAACGCCATATGGTTACCAATTTGAATAGTCTTAGGGGTGAATATGCGCTCATGTTCTTTATGTACCAATTGGAAAAGAGAGTTATACATTGATTGAGGATTTTGGTGGTTACTTTTTAAAGGAAATTTACTGAGCACATTACCGCGAAAACTATTCAAGCGACTTGCATTTACAGGTACATAAGTAATCCTCTTTTTAGGAACTTTAACATTATGTTTTCTAAAACTTATTAATTGGCCGCAGTGATCTGATTCTAGTTTATTTATAATGTCTTTACTAATGGGCTCAAAATTTGTAAATATGTTATCAATACATGTAGCTGATACGCTAGTTATTCTAGTTGGCTCTGAAAACATGTTAATAAAATTAAAAGAGGCAAAAAGGCATTTAAAACTGTTACTCGTGGATGAGTTTTCTATTATATTTACATTAAAATCTCCACATACTATTATATTTTTGCCTGTCTTACAAATTTTATTTAAAACTTCTTCCATCGCTTTTTCAAAATGATCGTAATCTCCACTTGGGGGTCGGTATACGCACACAACAATGTATCGCTCTAACTCTATACATGACAATTCAATAGTACGCTCAGCAGAGAGATGCACAATGTCCCTACGTTCTTTATACTTAATATCTTTCTCCAATATTATCATGGAACCCCCACGTATTGCATCTTTCCTGCTGAAGGCACCAGCAACCTGGTGATTGTTGAAATTGAGCATGATCTGCTCGTCCCTTAGCCAATGTTCAGTTAAACATAAAATATTAATATTATTACAGTTCATGAACAATTCCAATTCTAGTTCTTTACTTAAAATACCTTGTATATTCTGATGCACCAGGTTAAAAACATTTACATTATACTTATGAGTTGTGCCAGAGAAAGCCTCTGTTGTCTTAGAACTTAATTTAAAGTATTTGGAACGTATTCCAAAGAATAATTATTGTGGTCATGGTTTGACTGCTCAATAGAAGCAGTATTGGTAGCCAATGATTTGGCTGAACTTAAATTAAATATGTGTATAAAATAATGTAGCATACTTGCTACTTGTCCCTTAAATTTATGGGAAAGATGATATCTTTCATTTATCAAATTATAATATGAAATTATTGAATTATTATTATTATTCAAGTCAATGAATGAAAATTTATTATCATAATTGCTTATAATCTGCATGCAACAATTTAATCTATATCTGGTTGTATTTTCCCTCTGTGACAAACCTGTGCTATAGGGAAATGCAAATAAAATTATGTGTTTTACACTAAGACAACTTAGCGAGTCAATTAGTTTGGTCATCTCATCCTTATTCATATTTCCCCTTCGGCCACACATAATAGCTATGGTAGGACAGGAACTACACCGATCACTCAGCACCTCAGAGACAAGGTGTTTATAATCTGCACCAGGCACACAGTGGTTTAAGGCTTGGCAAGTACTGTGTGATAAGTGCAACCCCATATCCTTCCCCAACTCATCACTATACAGTGTTATATCTTGTGTTGGCCAGTTTTTGGAAGTACTAAGCTTTGTGGAGCTGTCATTCAGCAATGGCTCTGACAGAGGCACATGAGGCACATAGGATGGTTGCAGGTCAGACCCACAGTCACATTTATTAGACAGGGAAATAAAGCGGTCATGGTTATATTTTGACATGTCAACCACCTCACTTAGTGCAAGTATGTGCTCCTGAATTTCAATGCGTGAGCTGTTGTATTTCTTTGTTACTTGATGCAGCGATGAAGTAAGTGCAGTGACCTCGGATTCAAGATACTAACTAACAAGGCCGTCTTTCCGCCAGCAGTCATTAGTAGTAGCCTTTTTTTTTATATGATAAGTGTGGCAAACGAGCATTCGGCCCACCTAACGGGAAACGGTTATCGTAGTTATTTATGCTCATGATACCGAAGAATCGCTTGCGCGCGTCTCTGCGTTCGGAAAGTTATGCTGTGTTGGCAGCAAGATGGGACTAGTCCCTCTGTGCCAACACAATATAACAATCCTCCCCCTCCCCGAGGAGCTCATTATTGGAAATTTTCATCGCGCAGGAACACAATGCACAACAGTGTATTATTTTATCTACTCTTCATTAAATCTCTCTACAGAATCTTTCCGTTTATACAGTCATTAACATCATCTAAACCTTTCATTTTCAGGTTATGGTAACTTGGCTCCCACAACTCACTTGTCGAGAATCCTGATGATATTCTATGGTTTATTTGGCATACCTATCAATGGTATATTGCTCGCCAACTTGGGTGAATACTTTGGATTGCAGGTAAATCACACATTCTAGATCCGCTAGCACGTGGCACTGGTAGCTAGCTGTGATGTATAAATAACTACTAGTATCGCCATCGACGGGAATTGCATTCCAATACCTAGACTTAAATCTTGCACTGTGTGGTAAAGGAGATATATGTATGGAATAGACGGTCGGTCGAGTGTGTTTGAATCGTATTATAAATAATAGTTTAAAAAAAAACTAAAAAAACACACTTTTTATAGAAAATCTTTCATTTTTTAGTGATTATTTTAGCGATTATTTTAACGATTATTACGTAGCGTATTATCGAGTTTATCTTTCGAATCAGCATCAGCACCTTTGCTTAGCAGTACAAAAATGAATATAAAAAATCGCGGATCCTGATTAGATCCGTGATCCTAAGGATAACGGGTCAAAATGTTTAAAATATTGAATTGTCATCGGTCCTTAATAAGTATGCCAAATTTCGAGTTAATCCGACGTTTTGAAGGGGGTTAAAATCATGTTCAAAGATTCCGTTACATACAAACATACTAACATACATACGTCTCAAGCTAATAAAAGCGTATTAATAATATATATACCATAAAGGCAAGCAAGCTTGCCTTACTTATCTTACTTACCTTACTTTTTTTTTAAATGAAAGCTATTTTGCATTTCGTTTCGTACTTGTTACTGTCTTCAAAAGTCACTATATGATGAACTAATGCAAATGGATCCGCTTTTAGAATTTCCTGAAATCTTTTAACAATATGCGTGTGATAAGGTAGTTTGATTACGCTTAATTTGCAGATAATTATACTAATCTTACTAGCATTAAGCTGTAAAACTATATTTTACTATCTAGTCTAAGAGCAGTAAATTGATGTATGTTTATGGAATTTCAGATAATAAAAATATACAGAAAGTACAAGAGAAGTAATGAAAAGCGAGCGAATAAATTCAACTTCTTTTTCTACAACCTGGGAATGCTTGGTCAAATATTTCTTTACCTGGTTCCTGGGTTTCTATTCTTCATATTCCTGCCGGCTTGCATATTTGTCGTCTTCGAGGGCTGGGACTACGTGGCCTCAATATACTACGCGTTCGTCACCCTCACTACTATCGGATTTGGTGATTTGGTCGCAGGTAAATATTAAAAGTAACATATATATAAAGTGATATCAGTTCATTGCCGTGGTGGCTGAGTGGTTCGAGTAGTTGCCTACGACACATAGATCACAAGTTCAAATCCACCACACCACGAGCTTTACGGTGAAGGAAAATATCGAGAGGAAACCTGCATACGTCTTAGAAGCAATTTAAAGGCGTATTATTTATAGTCGTGCTTAAGTAACGACAATGGACTCGCCATCTGTCACCTAAAATATACCTCTGTCTAACCCTTCGAGGACCCTTGTGGGAAGGCGTGAGGATATAGATCAGTTCTGTGCTTCTCATATTAACTAAACATAAAAACTAAATTAAAAAGATTTTTATTTTATATTCTGATATTCAATAGTACACCTAAACACATACTGTAAAGACAGTATTTTCCTTATTTTACTATATCACGGTTCTATAAAAAGTTCTCGTTCTCACTTTTCATGTATTTGATAATATTACTTTGTAGCTTCGCGCATGAATATAGACCGCGTTCTTAAAGCTATGAATATTTTGATATTATATATTTATATATACCATTAAGCAAAGGCATCAGAACATTATGTTTCTTTAGCTAACATTTTAAATTAACCCTATTTTCCAGGCACCGTTAATAACGGCTTCAAATATGGCTATTTCTTCACTTACCAAATATTCCTCATCGTCTGGATCACCTTCGGCCTGGGATACATCGTCATGTTGCTCGGCTTCATCACCAGTGGTATGAGATCCGAGAGGATCCACAGGATAGAGCAGAAATTTGTCTACCAATTCAAAAACACGCAAAACAGAATTCTGCAAGGTTTCACTAAAGACCTTTCTGCCTTGAGGAAGATCATCAATGAAGCAAACTTAATAAAGATCAAGGTTTTTACTTACGTATTATTAACTTATATTTAACAATCAATAGATCCTAGGGTATTAGCAGTTACCCTTAATAGTCCAAATACATAGGTATGGAACTGTCTTCATACTGCTTAAAGCGCCTGTTTATTTAGTAATATTATTCAGCCAGTTGGCAAACAATCGCTCAGATGTATATTCAGTGTCGAACAGAGGAAATGAAACTAAATATTATTTCTTTAAAATATCTTTTAATTTTTGTCTAATTAATTATTTCTAGAGAGTACTTAACAGTTTTGAAATCTGTTTATTTCAAATTAGTATACTTAATAAATAAGCTATGGACGATTGCAAATTAATAAAAAATATGTCCCGTGTCGGCAAATTTCACGAGGCTATGTGTTGGCTACATTACAGACTACCAAATTGATGAATTGTTGATTTGATGATTGAAGTATCCTTCCTTTTTTCTAGCCGGTGTACGTAGACTCCAGCCCGCACCTCTACAGGAGTGCAAGTTGTCCAATACTTACTTTTGACGTCGAACCAAGAGGCCCTATAGTAAGACGAAGACGAGCTAACTCAGAGAATATTTATCTCTCCGCAAAAGACATGCTACGAATACAATCTGACACTGATCTACTTGGTATAGATAAAGAGAAGACGTTTACTGCATCCGCTCTAGTAAGACCCGCCGAGCTTCTAGCTAGAGTAGTTAATGTACTAGGAGGCTTAGATCAACCACAACGTGATAAAGGGGTTCACTTATTTGACGATGAACACATATTAGCTAATGAAAAACATCCCCAATTTAGTATTGGACAAGATATAATCCCTAATGCCCCAAGAAGGGGACGAGCGCTGAGCGTGGCTGTGCCGAATTATCGTAAAGAATCGATACCCCAAGTAAACAATGAACACACGTGGACAAACGGCGAATCGGCTGAAAAGTTTCGAAGGGAAGCTAACCTGCGCACTGGTAAAATATCGCTGCCTTCCCGTATCTCTTTCGCAAATCCAGAAGAAGGTTCTCAACCTCAAAGCTTCATCAGCAAGGGTTTATTAAAAGATCCAAGCACGAGTGAAAATCCTGCGGATTACATAAAAAATACAATGAAAGGGAGAGTCAGTGTTGCTCAAGGAATGAGTGAGCACAAGGAATCTACTAAACCCAGGCGTGGCAGTATATTTGCTGCATTAGGCTTCGGAGGAGAAGACAAAAACAGCGCAGACACTTATAAAGAGAAGACGCGACGTGGAAGACACAGCATATTCCCGACATTTGATTTCAGTCAAGACGAAGACGAAGATTTGGACCGATACAAAGAAAGCACGAAGCGTGGACGACACAGTATCTTTCCTACTTTCGACTTCTCTGAAGACGAAGATACGGCAGCTATCAAAGCTTATCAGCAGAAAACAAAAAGACACAGTATATTCCCCACGTTTGATTTCAGTGAAGATGAGAATGAAGTAGCAGCCAAAGCATATAAAGACAAAACTAGGTCAGGTAGGCGCAGTTTATTCCCAACTTTTGATTTCAGTGATCCAGAAGATGACACTGCTGAAAAGTACAAAGAAAGTACAAAACGAGGTAGACGAAGCATTTTCCCTTCGTTTAATTTCAGTGGTTTGACTAGTAACGACGAGGATACAGATACAGTAGACGAGGAAGAAGTACAAAAATATAAAAGCCGAACGAACAAAGGACGATTCAGCCTATTCCCTACATTTGGTAAATCTAAGAAAAATGATGACGATGTTATGCCAGAAAGTTCGGATGAACTTGTTGATTATAAAAATAAGACTAGTCGCGGTCGTACCAGCCTATTCCCGTCGTTTGGACGAGATCGAAAGAACTCCAGTTCACCCGAAGGGAGTAGGAGTGATCTCGAAGCTAGTATAAAGCAATACCAACAACAGAGCAGTCAAGGCAGAAAAAGTCTATTCGGCAGTAACGCTGGGTCTCGACGTGGTAGTTTATTTGCTAATGATTTAGAAAACTATAGAAATAAGACTAAGCGTGGCCGCCCAAGCCTTTTTGACCCGGACGTAAATATATCAAGTCTTCCAGAATCGGAACAAGTTGAAGTATTAGAACATACGAGTGTTGCAGATTTGCTACGTGCTTTAGCAGTGTTGGAGACAGCTGCTCAAGGACCACATTGCTCGAATGAAGTCCATGGACTCTTGGATATGATAACTGAGCCTGCTGCACCGACAAGAAGACGCGGATCAATCAGGCCTGACTTTACCTTACCAACTATTCCAACTCGAGAGAGTACTGAAGATACAAGTGGCCCTAGACGTAGACGGGTGTCAGCTAGAGCGTCTGCACCACAATTTACGCCTACTTTAGCGACGGTTGTTGCTGGGGCGGAGCTACAGTTGCCAACTGCAACATCAGCGAGAGAAAATCGTATGTCGATGCTGTCGCAACCTCCTCCTCCTTACACGGAAACTCCAAGTGAAGAGGAAGAGAAACCCAGAGTAAGGCGGTATTCTCCAGCCCCTTATGACGCTGGACGATCAAACACGGGACCAGTGCCCAGACTTTTCTCGCGCATGAGAAAGGAGAGTGAAGGAGATTCCAGGCGCAGTAGTCTCACTGACATAGTCATTGATAATCCTAAAGACAAAACGTAACGTTGTGCCTTAATAGCATAATTAATGTAAGCATTATTTAATATTTATTTTCTAGTTAAGTCGAGAATTAAAAACCAAATGTTACGTATAATTAAATGAGCCGTCCGAATATGCATTTTGTTTGATTTATAGCACGAGAGCAATAAAAATAAAAAGTGGCTACAGAAAGCAATATGTAATTGAAATCCCGACTGTACTAATGATTCGTATCTCAACTTAAGTACAGTAATTTGTCACACAACGAGTCTGTATACGTTTGTGACGAAATTCAAAGGTGTATGTGTAGGTACTCGTGATTGAGGAACTCGGCAATGGACCTACCATCTGTCACATTGACACGTACTCATTAAACACGTAACTGACTGTGAATCGCATCAAAATTCAATCAGTAATCTTTCGAAACGATGAAGGAATTTGTTTTACACTGGTGATTAAGAAAAAAAAAGCAGAATAAATGTCAGTTATTTTTATTTAGTACCTCCAGATATGTACGTATATAGCTCGTATTCTCATTGTAGTCAATCCATTTATTACACTAATATAGTGTACTATTAAAAATACATAATGTAAGATCAATTACATATTATTTTAGTACCGCAGACATATAATTTTCTTTTAAGTATTTTCTTTCGTCGCTTGTCTACGTTTCTGCTTGTTGCGATTACAATTTTGATTCGATTGACGAACTGTGATTGTACATAATATCAGTAGGCAGTAAATATTGTAATTATAATAACAGCTTATAAATATAGTGGTCCCTATTCTAAGCTAGCATGAGTATTTAAGAACTTATAAATAACACAAAGTGGTTTGTATACTATAATAATTATTTACAAGGACTGACTATAGAATAAAGGTACGTCATCGTGAATTTGGAGTACATTCTCCATGTCTATACAGTGCAGTATCAACTACTGCTAGAATTACACACATCATTGTGTTCTGTACAAAAGGTCAAAATGCGAGAGAGCCTTCTCTCTGGTCAAATAGTTTCAAGTATTTAAGTTATTCGGTCGTTCATCTTTATCTATTCTAATATTTGAATAACACTGATCTATATTCCCATTGTCGTCTTTAATAAGGGACTCAAACATGGATATAACGTTATTGAGTCCAATCAAGTAGCCATCTTCGTGGTTTCCAACTTTCCATGTGGTGTTGTGGTCTATGCTGATGTTATCCGGGACAGGTACAGTCTTCGCGAAGTCTATCATCCAAATAGAAGCTTTTCTTTTATCGTGAACAAATAATAAGGAGCTCCCGATTAGTTCATGTGTTCTGAAGAAGTGGGATTCATTGACTGTTGCTCGTATATTCTTCAACCTTTCTAGGTATCTCGGCTGCAAGAACGGAAACAAAGTTATGATATCAGGAAGAAAACCACTAATTATATCCTGCTTGTATAATAAATGGGAAAGTTTGTGTGTTTGTACATATGTTTGTTACTCAATCACACCAGAACGAATGAACGGAATTGAATGAGGAGGAGGAGTAGGATTAGCACATAGGTTATGTTTTACTCAGAAAATAAATATTGCTAAAACCGCGGGGCTAAGCTAGAATTTGAATAAATTGTGAACATCATAAGCTGAACATGAGTTTTTAATATACTGGGTAGTAGTAAAACTGAATGATAGTGTGAATGTAGTAATGTATATGGACATGAGATGCGTGAGAAATGTTGACTAAAGAGGCACAATGCGCTGAAGGAAGATCACGCTCCAACCAACCACTTCGAGTTCCAAAAACGAAACCAATAGTGTAACACAATGGGTGAACATGAAAGACTGATGATTATTGATGAAGCTAAATAAGTCTGTTAATCCAAACACGCAACGTGATGATCGGAAATTTCTAAAAAAATTGATGGAAAATAAAATTGCTGGAACATTTAAGCAGCCAAGAAAGAATAGAAAAGAAACATTACTACAGCAGGTAGCATCTACTTTATTCCTACTTATAAATGGATCCGCAAGCTAGCAACACAGCCACCGGCAACGAGCTCGCTACACACAACAATCAACAACCTATCATTAAAGTTGCGAGACCTAATTGGCTATCATTACATGCAACGATTAACTGGTTTCGAAGCATAATTGAAGCTATTGCGATTAATGAATCAGTTTCTCATTAAAAGTAAACAGGTATTCCAAAGAACGTGTTAAAAAGTAAGTGAAAGGATATTGACGTTAAATGGAGCCGAAGTGAATGGACTGCTCGCAGAAGAATGTCACAGGTTCATTGATGTGAAATACTACATACTCCAAGTGCTCAATATCAATGAAAGCAGTTGTACACTGGTATTTTATTTTAGTCTGGAAATATATTTATCTCTAAGAGTTTTTCAGAACTTATATACAGTGATTAGTCACACCACGAGCTTTACGGTGAAGGAAAACATCGCGAGGAAACCTGCATACGTCTGAGAAGAAATTCAAAGGCGTATGTATAGTCGTGCTTGAGTAACGGCGATGGACTAGCCATCTGTCACGTTGGCACCTAATATACCTCTGGCGGAAAGTGGGTGTGTGGCTATTACCTATACACCTCTGCCTACCCCTTCGGGGACCCTTGTGGGAAAGCGTGAGGATATATTATATCTAAGATTTTATTGTAATTTAATTTTGTGCAGTTCATTTGAATGTATATTATAAATAGTGTAAATAGAAGAATCTTAAAAACTTAGAAGTCTTAGAATCTATGAAGTAGGTAACCTATAGGTATATAGATAGTGCCATCCACGAAGACGCGCCCCACTATTCTTCCATACTGTTTCGAGTGTAAGTTTGCAGCCTTCCTAATTCCTAACTATTGTTTGAGTATCTCGGTACACACTGATTACCTATGAGTGCACACGCACACTACAATTAATAGACTTGGGCCATACTCCCCGCATACCCCGACCCCCTAGAAATTGGTGGGGCGCATCTTCGTGGCAAATCAATAGTGTCTATTAGTCCTAGTCCATTTTTGGATAATTATATTTATGGGGATCACAGTGGAAGCGTGCACGTCGCGATTCCTGCCAGCCCAGAGGGCTGCAATTCCACTCGATGCGCATTGGCCGGACGGCTATTAGGGCGTGCCCCCGAGGCGACGCGCACCAGTCCGTCCCCGCTGGTGCGAAAAATTCTGCACAGTGCGGCGATGGGGACCGCCACCCATCACGCGGAGTGCCTCACGGCGGGAAGTGGAGTGTGGAGTGTAGGATGGGTGTATGGAATGTAAGAGGAGGTATGGCTGATAAGATGAACGAATTGATCGATGTTATGACAGAGAGCGAGTTAGATGTTGTGTGCTTGTCTGAAACCAAGCGGAAGGGTAGTGGAGTAGACGAGCTCCCGGGCGGGAGTTTAGTGCTGTGGTCAGGAGTGGCAAACACCGAGCACGCCTGCCAGGGAGTGGGAATTCTACTATCCAGCCGCTTGGCAGAATGTATGATAAGTTATGATGCGGTGAGCCCCAGACTTATTTGGGCTCGCTTTAAAATAGGCCTTACCCGACTGTTTTTAGTCGCGGTATATGCTCCGGTGGCCTCAGCGGACACTTGCGACCTGAATAAGTTCTGGGAATGTGTGAGTAATGTTCTAGAGACGAAAGAAGGGAATGAAAAGCTGATTATTTGTGGTGATCTGAATGGATGGGTCGGGACAGCCCGTAAGGATTACGAGGCAGTACTCGGCAAGTATGGTGATAAGAGAGTGAACGAGGCAGGCAAGCTGATATTAGATGTATGCATGGAGAGAGACCTTTTTGTGGCGAACACCATGTTCGACCACAAAAGGATTCATCAGTATACATGGGAACGGAAAAATGAGCGAAGCATGATAGATCTGTTTCTAATAGATCAGCGACTCAGAACACAGGTGATGGACACCAGGGTGTATAGGGGAGCTGACCTGGGAACGGACCACTTCCTAGTTATAACTAGGATAAGGGGTCTGTTCGCGGGCTGGCGATCCCGCGCTGGGGGTCCCTGTTCTGCAGTCGCAGACCGCATCAAAAGCTGGAGGCTTCAAGATGCGGCTATTAGAGACAGATATCAAGAAAGGGTATCTGAACAGCTAGCCTGTCCACCGAAAGATGTGTTTGAGAGTGTCGATGTTTGTTGGCAGTTCCTTAAGTCCAGCATATTATGCGCCGCGAAAGAGGTTTGTGGCATTTCGAAAGGGCGGACAACCAAAAATGGCGATGGTTGGTGGGATGATGAAGTGAAAGAAGAAGTTAAAAAGAAGAAGGATGCAAGGCAAGACATTTTGGCTATGTCCAGCTCAAGTGAGAGTATGAAAGAAAAGATGAAAGAAAATACCGCCTGCAAAAAAATCGTACGAAAGAGATAATAGCTCAGAAGCGTGAGAGGTTCCAAATGACTGTAGACGAAAAATTGTCACAGAATTTCAAGGACAATGCAAAACTTTTTTGGAGGGAAGTTAAGAAGTCCAGAAATTGTGTTACAGCTAGTAGTAGGATGAATGTGATTTTCTCGAAGGACAATAACATACCGACTGACAAAACAGACGTCCTCAGGCGATGGAGTGAATTTTACAAAGATATGTATGATGATGATGCCGCTGATCTACTCACAGAGCTGCCTCCAACAGAATCTGTCGAGGATCCTATAGCGGATAAAATAAGTATGGGAGAGATTGTAAGTGCGATAAGAAGTCTGAAATGTGGAAAAGCTGCGGGAATAGATGGGATTACGGCCGAGATGATCAAGTACGGTGGACCAGCGGTCTGGGACGTCATCTATTTGCTATGCAATCTTTGCTGGGAAAAGGGTGATGTTCCGGACGACTGGAGGCGAGCAGTCATCGTGCCTTTCTATAAAGGAAAGGGATCACGATTGGACTGCTCAAACTACAGAGCCATCAGCTTGGTCAGCTTAGCTAGTAAAGTGTATACGAAGATCCTGACGATAAGAACGCAAGAGCGATCCGAAAGATTTCTCTGGGAATCCCAAGGTGGATTTAGACCAGGAAGAGGATGTATGGATCAAACCTTCTCGCTTCGCGGAATCGCGGAGAAGTTTTTGGATATTAACCAAAGGGTTTTCTGTGCTTTCGTCGACTTGGAGAAGGCATTTGATAGAGTCGTACGAAAGGAACTCTGGGACGTGTTGCCTGGATATGGAGTGAGCAGTTCCCTACTGCATGCCGTGAAATCACTCTATAGTGATAGCGGGGCGTGCGTTAGGGTTAATGGTGAGATGTCACCCTGGTTTGATGTGAAGTCGGGGTCAAACAAGGGTGTATCATGTCTGCCTGGCTGTTCATTATATATCTAGATAACTGTCTGAGAGCACTAAGAACGAACGGATGTGGAGGGAAAATGGGAAACTTAGTGGTCAACTGCCTATTATACGCCGATGACGCGGTTTTACTGGCGTCATCAGAGGGCGAACTGCAGTCACTAGTTACCATAATGAAAGTAGAATGTGAAAAGAAGGGGCTGCGCCTAAACGCTGGCAAGACTAAGGTTCTGGTATTCGAAAGAGATGAACAAGAGACCGAGTGTGCTATATCGGTAAATGGGCAAATTCTAGAGCAAGTGAATGAATTTGTATATCTTGGAAGCATGTTCACACGAGATGAAAAGTATGAAAAAGATATTGAAAGAAAGATAACTGCCGGAAATAAGGTGAATGGGGCCATGTCGGCGTTGATGGGCAGTAAAAGTCTGAGCAAGAATGCTCGAGTTGCTGTCCACAACGCGATATTGGTACCTACCTTATTGTATGGCAGCGAATCCTGGGTATGTCAGAGGAAGTATGAAAATAGCTTGAATGTAGTCGAGATGCGATCTCTTCGAAAAATGTGCGGCGTGACGATATTAGATCGAATCCGCAATGAAGAGATTCGCAAATCAACTAGCGTGAATGAGGGTGTGATTGTAAAGATGAAGAAAGGCATGTTACGTTGGTTTGGACACATAGAAAGGATGAGTGAAGAAAGATTGACGAAACAGATATACAAAGCAAAAGTGTGTGCAAGAAGAGGCAGAGGAAGGCCACGTTCCAACTACCTGGATCAAATAGATCGGACTCTCAAGGACGGGAACGTTAAGAGTACTCGAAACCGACGAGCATGCATGAAGAGACTGATGAATGTGGACGAAGCGAAAGAGGTATGTAAGTCTAGAGAGAACTGGCGCTCTATACTCTCTGCCTACCCCGTTAGGGACTTGGCGTGATGATATGATGATGATGATGATATATTTGACAATGTAAGTGCATAAAAATTAACTTACCGCAGAATTGGGACAGTTACTAGTGAAGTCTTTGAATGCTTCGACAATTTGATCTCTCGTTTTGGTTGTCTTGAAGTCTTTGGAGCTGGTTCCATCAGCTTTCTTAACTCCGTCTATTCTGAAGCCCAGAGTCGATGTCGAGCTGATCGTTTCTCTCCAAATCATGTACCTTGGTTTCGTCACTCCTTTACTCCGATGCTCTTCTTCTGTGGGCGCTTTTGGATCTATCTGTATCATCTTTTCGTACATGTCCTGTAATTAGAGATGATATATTTAGCTTATAAACTTGGTATCAAAAGACTAGTGTAGCCTTGTATGTAAACAAGTTATACAATCAAAATAAATATTAATGCCATTCTGCACTGGTTTTCCTAAAGGGAAATATATTTTTAGGCATCAAAAGGAGAGTTGGTAGACCTGGCTCATAGTATGACTATTTTTACTGGGTTTAAAAGTACATTTATTATATCATGAAAGAACAAGTGAACATGATTCTTGTTCTATTACTTGAATGACTTAATCTGTTTCTTGTCCCAAAATCCGGAAGCTTGTGGTATATAGATTATCTTAAGTCATATCCAAACGTTCCAATTGATTCCGTGGTTCTCTAATTTCAAATGTATTTGTAACAGCGCTATATTTAAACTTTAAAGCATGCTTTTGTTTATTTACCACCTAATCAGCTTGAGCGTAGGCGCGAACAGTTCGTCTTCTTTTTTAAGTACTTATCATATGCGGCTATTTCTATACTTACTTTTCTAAGCTTAGTCTTCTCCTTGGCTTTAGCCAACTCCTCTTCAAGATAAGTCCTCACTCCGACTTTGCAGTCCATCACGCACGGGCTGTCGAAATCGCTCAGAAGGTCTTGAAGTTGTAGGTATACTGTATTGTGCTTGGTTAAGAAAATTGCAAATTCTATGGACCTTTAAAGCATAGTGTAAGGTCTGAAAATATTACATGCGTTCATGGATCATATGTGGCCGTAGTGGCCGAGTGGTTCGAGCAGTTGCCTGCGACACAAAGATCGCAAGTTCGAATCCCGACTGCACCAATGAGTTTTTCTGAACTTAAGTACAGTGATTAGTCACACCACGAGCTTTACGGTGAAGGAAAACATCGATAGGAAACCTGCATACGTCTGAGAAGAAATTCAAAGGCGTATGTTTAGTTGTGCTTGAGTAACGGCGATGGACTCGCCATCTGTCACGTTGGCACCTAATATACCTCTGGCGGAAAGTAGATGTGTGGGTATTACCTATACACCTCTGCCTACCCCTTCGGGGACCCTTGTGGGAAGGCGTGAGGATATATTACTATTATTATTATGAGTCATATGGCCCGTGCTGTCGAGAATCCCTTTGCTCTTATGTAAAGGATTAGGGTGCGCTCCTTTATCCGAGCATAGTGAGTAGAAATCCTATCAATATTTTAAATGCAATAGTTTGTGAGGATGTCTGTTACCCAATCACGCCAGAACGGCTGAACGGAGTGGAATGAAATTCGGCACAGATATATTCCGCGTTCAAATCGGTGCACCCGTTTAAGAGGCACAGAAGAAGATGTAAGTAGGTGGTGTAGAGTTAAAGCATTCCCTTAAATGTATTATGACATTGAGTTGTTTGATAAAAGGATACATTCGCCGTCATCGCACGTCACTTGTCCCTTGTATTCGGGCACGAAAGGTCGAAGAACGTCCTTCATCAGCAACTGAAAAATAAAAATAATATGTTAATAACAACTATAAATAAACGATAGTGTATATTTAACTATTGTTTTGCCAATTGGGTGATATACTATCTACCCATTGGTCAAATGTCAACGCTTTACCTAGGGTGATAATACCAGGTATCTTTACGCCTTCACACAAGCATCGTCAAGGTGGCAAATGTGAGTGTTAACTCTACACATCCAATATAATGGATGCGAACGTGATAACTGGCATGCCTTGCACAATGCTCGCATGAGTGCAAGGCATGCGACACGACATTAAATGACTTTGAAATTTGCCTCAGAAGTATGCAGATATCCTCAAGAGGTTTCTTCTTCACCGTAAAACCTGTGGTGAACTTATATTCAGAATTATTTTTTGATTCTGCTGGTGGTTCAATACTGTATCTAGACATAGCTTTTCTACTCTTCTTAAACCAGCCGATCATAGCTCTCGAAATTGTACATTAAAAAGCGGTAATGTCGCGAACTGGTTATCAAGCTATAGCTTTGAAATAAATTGGATATATATGTATGTATATTGTTAAATATGTGATGATATTTTAAATATTAAATATGAATGTATGATATAAATGAAATTTTATATTAATTTTCATTTGCAACTGGCTAAGTATTGCACGCTATAAGTATAGCACGTAGACAGTGGTTGGGACAATTAGTGAAGCAATTAACATGTTCACAAACACGACCAGCCAAGTAATTTGCACGTTCAATCCATTTCCAAAGGCGACGGCGTCATTGGCTATTGTTGCCGACTGTCAGGATTGACGTCACCCATTTATCTGTGACTCTTAAAATATTTCAAGTCACATCGCATGTCGCTAAGCAAATATCACTTTTGTTTATACATTGTATTGTAATTATAACAAGAGCATATTTGATGTATATTTTGTCGGCCGTTTTATTAATGATTTAGTCACATTGATGTGACAAACGTTGGAGAAATAATGGGAATATAAATCTGTTCCGTCAAACGTTTTATTTTACATATATCATCTCGGTATTATTAATGGTGACCATATCGTAACAGGTCTTAAGAATAATTTCCAGCTTAGTAAAATAACGACTGGATATGAAATAATTTTAACCAAAGATGATTTTTGATGTATTATGTAAGTCTAGAGAGAACTGGCGCTCTATACTCTCTGCCTACCCCGTTAGCGACTTGGCGTGATGATATGTATGTATGTCTCGTATCCGAATGTTAAAAGTGAGTTTTTTAACTTGAACAAAATGTAAATAGTAAATTTCGGGTATCAGAAATGCTCTCCAATCCTATCCAATCCAACATACAGAAGTTTTATTGGGGAAATTAATCGACGACATGGAATCTGTATTTACAGTAGTTTCTAAACTTTTAATGATAACTATAGATAGAAAATTCAAGCAAAAAGAGATAAGACACAAAAGTCAATATGATGCAAAAGGGACTTTTGACCCCAGAACGGCCCCAATTAAGTTAGACATGAGCTTTATAACCAATTTAGTTAAATGTTCTTCCAAGTTTTTTTATTGATAATGAATAAAAACCCGATGAATTCTAGCGTTCTGTTAATTTAATGATTAATGATAATGTGTTATAATGATAATTCATATTATACTCGAATGACGTCAATGCAGAAAGTTTTTGCATGGACGTAACATAATTATATAAATTGAATTGAATTATAGAAATTGATGATAATGAATTCCCACATTATTTATCATCACGCATTCTAATGAGGACACCGACGGGTTAATATTTAACCCGGCGGGGTAATAGACCCGCCGTTTGCGTCTCTCAGGCTAAAAACAACGAGTTCGGCTAAACCGCAATCGAGCTTGTACAAGGTTTTATTACTTACAATGAAGTAATTTGGGAGCTAAATGCTTTATTGCCATCTTTGTGCATAATAGAGATTAATATCAGCTATATATTTGTCAAGTTTCAGCTTTTCTCTTCAAAATCGGCCAAATGACTATAAATACATCTTAGAATTTCGTCTCAATCGTATGTATTTGCTCTCGGTGTTTCCCCTAAAGTGGTTCAATGAATTAATGCTTCAGTATAGTGGAGTACCACATCTATAGCTAATATACAATCATAGACATGACACTAAATGTTTGCTGCATGATTCAGAAGGCAGACCCACTATCTACAAATTCTTTGCACAATAATGTGTCCTGTATAATGACACAGGCTGATAATGCCATTGCATTGCCATTTTAAATAAATAAATAAGTTGCATTAGAATACCTCGAGCTGAGAAAACGGAGGTTTGTAAACGAGGAATATAGCACTTACCTACAGAATATAGCCCGTTGACCCCGTTATGTAGAAAGTTTTTTTATATCACCGGTTTTTACGCCTTCAGCCTATAGAATTGTAGTTGCATCAAGCATCTTTTCCCACGCAAGTAAAGAAATAGGGCACGACTTGAGGACAATTACGCACGCGAGGTGGCGTGATGGAGATCACGTTGCGGCTCAAGGAAATGTAGTAAAAACCGTTGGTAGTTAGCGTGAGATGTATATGTGTGCCACGTGCCAATTTTTCAAAAAACAAGATATTTTGTTATTTACCGTCTGATGATACGCGGAATTAAACCGTAGCCTACGCGTTTAGTGTCAGTTGTGCGCTGCTGACGATAAACTAAGAATAGTTGCTCTCACACTAAAAACTAAAGGAGGTACCAGGTACTACTTCTGAATTTACTTCCTTTCCCTAGTAGACTTTTCGAAACCTTACTCCCCGTAGGCACATAACATTAGCCAGAAGCAGTGCCATTTGGCTGTCAGTTAAGATGAGCACGTGAAATAATATGGTGCCCCAATCGGGTAGTCACGACGGGTGATCCATTGTTAAGCAATCACAACAGAACGGCTGAACGGGATCGGTTGAAAGTAGGCGAGGAAATAGATAATTAACTGGATTAACACATTGGATATGATTTGTGCTCGAAAAAAGTCTAAAGAAATCGCGGGGTACGGTCAGTACCTATATCGTTACTTAAAGACGAGACACAGAAGCTATATAAATAAACCTTACTAGCATTTTAATTGTGGGACTACTAACATACATAGTGGTTAGCTTACAGTAAGGTTCGTTGAAATAATTCCAAAGATTTCCCCGTTGTGGATTTAATACAATGATTATCGGTAAATGGTATTAATAATGTTTTATAAGGATAATCATAATATTGACGTTCAATTTACAAACCATAAAAAACCCCATTATAAAGTGTGGATCAATTGTGTGGTTTCTTGTTCTAAATAAGGAATAATTTCCTGCTAAAGGATATATATATATCCTTTAGATAATTAATTTATATATTATAAATTAATTAATTATTTTCTAAACATACTCTGATAACTTAACGCCGAGTCGCGTGTGTGGTAGGAGTTAGCAATTCAAAATGTTACCTGAAAACACTTTTCCTCTTGTTGACTAAGTTTCTTTAAAATCGTTCCCTGGTCAGGGCCAGCTTTAAAGTTGCCTTGGTGTCCAGCGAGCTGAATCCAAGGGTACCTCTGCTTCTTGTAGGTTTGGAAGAACGGCGTCCACTGCACTATGTTGCGAAGCTTTCGCCAGCGTTCTGATTGCTGAAAGGAGAAGAGAATCTATTTAGAACAAGTTCAAAACTACATCGAAATGTTATTATACCACGAAACAAAGCAAAGAAGAAAAAATAAATGACTTTGTTTTATTCTTACAAAGGTCTTTTCAAATCCTCTAGAGCGTGAAAAGCGAATATTTTATTCTATAACCAGAAGGTTACAGAAATAATTTGAGCACCATTTAAGGTATTTCAACTTTAACGAAGACCTTTATAAAGTGAATAATATAGCATCATTTTTAGCAAACATGTGATGTGTAATCAAAGTATTTTTCTCACGATGCCAGCTCTAACTAGAATTGCAAAGCGGAAAATGACATTCTTTTCACACTAACGTACGTACGCACGTACTAAAATTACCTTTAATTACAATGACTAAAATTATTACCCCTCACATATAGCACAAGCAAGTATTCAATGTTAAGAATAAGTTCGTTTTATGTGAAATTAAACGATTTATTTACTTACATATGATATGTAATATAAATTCGGGTTAAGGGTTGTGAAAATTCATCTTAAAATTACCTATGTTGAGACTGGTACTTTAATATAATCGCCAAATATTGTGACGCATCACCACAAGGATCCCTGAAGGGGTAGGCAGGTGTAATATCATACTGCTTTTACCGTAGATACATTTAAGTGGCAACGTGACACATGACAAGTCTGGTGCCGTTACTCAAGGCGTTATGCCGTTACTATATACCAACATAAGTATGCAGGTTATCCTAACGATGATTTCTTTCACCGTAAAGCTTGTGGTGTAATAAAGAAGATGTACTTTGCAAAAAAACTTATTTATAGGAACACCCGAGTATGAAGCCTGCTTTCGACATTTTATAGGCGCCTAGTTTAACTCCTTGTTTGGTGGCCTTCACTACTGCTCTTCCTTGCCAAATAACACTCTGGTAACAAAATACTATTAAATAAACATTCGAAAAACTCTATGTTATCTTTTGTGTTCAGAGATAAAATCTTGTACAGTGTACTGATAAAATAATCTAAGATATTTTAAATATAATGATGGAAACAATTTATTTATAATAACAACGATTAACAATATTTACAAAAAACAGTTTATTAACAGATTAAATAATTGACCCAAATCGGTATCGCTAGGCAACGTGCCAAGAAGACTAGCAGCATTGCCACACTGAATAGCAATGCTGATTCTTGGAGCGAGATATGTTCCAGCCCACCTGTCACGAGAGGTCTCGACTAGACGTCTATTAAAAGATGGCGAGCGTCAGGACCCCAAGGTCCCAGAGTTTCAACCGCAAACGCCGCAAATATGTAACCCGACCCGAGAAAGGCATACTTGCGGCTTTTGAGGCTCTACTGCTTTGCGTTGCCGGACGCTACTGATATGTCAGGAATATGGGGGAACAATTGAATGTAATTTAATGACACAGACTACAATCAACATTGATGGTAAAGTATTTAAAAGAGACAAACCTTTTTATTGAACACGTAAACATAAAACACAACATCCACGAAGTTTTCAATGGTGAAACAAATATTTCCAGAATACATTTTTGCAACACTCAACTGTTTCTTACACAACGTATAGCGAAACACTGTACGATAAAATACTACGTCCTCAATATAAAACCATATTATAATTCCACTGACTCAGATGGTAGTAGGCAAAGACCACAACGATGACGTCAAGTAAATGCGTTGGATTCAATAATTCCTCCTATTGGTGGATTTCCAGTTTTGCGGAGGGCGTATACGTGGTAAATATATGTTATATATATGAAAAATCGTACGTCAATTGTAGTTATCGCGTGACGCAATCGGGAGAACTGATTATTTAATATGAAGTTCTAGAATTACGATCTGTCATAACTTGCATTCTTTCTACCTACTATCTGGCTTCGAAAGTAGGTATACAGATTTTGATAGACATGTCTATGATGCTTGGTTTATTTGCATTAACATCCTTTGAGTTCATAACAACACTGGAGCGAATAAGTTGTGTACATAGCATAGCACTTAGTCGGTGCAATAATACGGTGATACATTGATGATACAACCATTGTAGTTTCAAAATGGATGATAACTTACTTAATTATTAGCTCATTCGATAAGTACAATATAATTAGGTATACAATATATGTATTATGCTATTAATAAACAATACTAATAATAAAATATTATTTGTTCGTAAAAGGTACAAAATCCCAAACTTAGAATTGGCTGATTTTATATAACCTTCAACAACCATAGAAAATTGGTCGTGTCATGATAGACAAAGGTGAAGCAATTGACCTCTTCACTTTGAGACAATGATTTTACCCATAAAGATGATGAATCAAATTTAACCAAGTGGTCATTAAACTGGACATGATGATGAATTGCATATCTCCATGGCACGCTTACGAGAGTCCATCTAGACGCATATGCTTCTCATTAGGTTTAAAAATTTACTAGAATACAAGTTATTCTATTGTTTTAATTCAGCTAATAAACTGTCGCAAATTTCATCAAATTCCATCGAACATTTCGTCTACTTCCCGGGAGCCTTATGGCACACCACTCAGTACGCTAGAAATATCAAAGAATTCCGGTTGGAAAACCCATATAATTTTTTAAAATGTCTTTTTATCCCTTAGAGCAAGAGTCCATCATTTAATATTAAATGTTTCTTGGAAAGTGAGTCACGCATCCGATTGACTTGCTGCGTTTTGTCCACGAATTGCATTTATGGATTAGATATGATTAATGGATTCGAGTTAAAATTCCGACAACATATTATATATGTTTGAGCCGTTTTCTTAAAATGTCTCTCTTATACATGTGTTTTTACCATAAAAAACAATCTATGAAAATCCTTTAAAATATTTATTTACCGTCGAACCAAGCAACCAAATGAGTTAATGAGAAATACGATACGATACGATATACAATCACAAGCTAAAACAAAAAAGCCAATTCTGACAAATTTGAAAAAGAAAGAAATAGTTTGCATTCATTATAATACATGCGTAGATCGTTTTCAGGGATCGACATCAATATAATACTTTTTTTTTAAACTTTATTTCATGTGTTCGAAATTTTCAAGAGACGATGTCTATAAATATCTATAAATACAATTAGGAACATTATTAACCTTTTAATAGTCCGCGTGGAACTGGTTGGCTGCACCTGAGCTGAAGATGGGGATGAGGCGGCGGGTGATCTAGTGATCGCAACGCACATGAGATTGTGATGATGATGAATGAAGATGACTTATCTCGAGATAAAGAAAGTATCATGCCTTGTAATTGAACAATAGAAGTGAATTGAACAATTTAGAGACTGAACTTTTTGAAGTTTTCATTGTAGTATTTTATACATACATACATACATACATATAATCACGCCTCTTTCCCGTGGGGGTAGGCAGATACTACTTCTTTCCACTTGCTACGATCCTTACATACTTCTATCGCTTTGTTCACTTTCATTATTCTCTTCATACATGCACTTCGGTTTAGGGTATTTTATAATAAACCAAAAATAAATTGTATGAAATTATTCTGTCATATCTTCAAAGTTTCTTGATCTGAATTTGAGCTAGTTTTATATTCCAATATATCCCAAATAGGCTTCCCTTTTTTTGAAAAAGCACATGCACTTTGAAAATTTAATTGTAACTTCTCTATTTATCGACGGACTTATATTGCATTTGTAATCTCATGTGCTTCCTTATTGAGTAATGACAGCTAGCGCCCCCGCCCCTCCTTCCCACTGTTCATACCATACATACATACATAAGGCGCGACCACCTAGTTCCACGCGAACTTTAATTAATGAATTCATGTTACCTAATGATTGATAATAAAAGAATGATTATGGAAGGTAAATACGAATGATACCAAAATGGACGAGGAAAAATCTTTGGGTTTTACACTAACGTGCTAAAACACGAAGTTTTCAATCGACGTAGCTATTAATACTCATAAAAGTTATCCTGTAGACGCAGGAATATGTACGCTTATGCCCTCTTTATAATAGGTAATTTCACAACGATTTGAGAACTGACCGTAAAGAAGGAAAAAAATAACGAGAATTGAAATTCAAATCACAAATTAATCAAACCTGGTAATATACTAATTAGACAACGATATATACATATGTATACTCAATACTCATTCACACATAGCATCATGCCGAATCCCTCACGAGGTAGGCAGAGAGAGTAGAGCGCAAGTTCTCTCTAGACTTACATAGATTACTCAATAACTAGACTCACTACACTTATATACGACGGATACAGACGGAAATAAGAACATCCAAGACTAAAATACACATATCAGCATTCAACGGTAATCAAACCCGACCAGAAGCTTCGCATTGCTCTTGCAGGAGCTCTGACAACTAGAGCAGAGGGCCGTTGAAAATGAGAAACAAGATGATTACATTTTTAAAATGTAATTCTTAATAATAATTCGACATTAACAGAGTTTATTAGATACAAAAAAGTCTTACATACATACATATCATCACGCCAAGTCCCTAACGGGGTAGGCAGAGAGTATAGAGCGCCAGTTCTCTCTAGACTTACAAAAAAAAAGTCTTAGCTTGTAATTAAATGTTCTTCTATTGTAGATACGAAGTTACCCGCCATAAGTGGAGGTGATGACTTGCCAGTATACCTTAGGGTCAACAATCCATCTGACCTGACCACATCCGCTTGTCGTTTTTCTGCCAGCTACCAAAAAGAAAACGTAACCAAGTTTTTCCAGAACCGTGTTCATTTAAAAGAAAGACTTACACACGATCATACATTTATTGTGCCGAGCCGAATCCCAACGATACCAATGAGTTTTTCATACAGTTTGAATTTAAATACAGTAATTGATCACGCCACGAGCTTTACGGTGATGGAAAACATCGAGAGGAAACCTTCATACGTTTGAGAAGCAATTCAAAGGCGTATAGTCGTGATCGAGAAACGGCGACGGACTCGCCATCTGTCACGTTGGCACTTAAAATATATCTCTGGCGGAAAGTGAGTCGGTTACCTATACACCTCTGCCTACCCCTTCGGGGAGCCTTATGGGAAGGCGTGAGGATTCAAGAGGAAGGTTTATATGTTTAATACATACGTACAGAATAAAATTGATGTCGTAACAAACATATTTATGTGTTGCAAACGCATAAATATGTTTGTTACGACTGTAAATTTTTATTATATAATATGTAAAATTAAGATATATACATATATTATTTGTATTTATGTATCTATATACATATATGTTCAGACAATATGCATAGGACATCCAAGATTAAACTGCAAATAGTCGTGTTCTTCACACAAATATCCACACGTTGTGGGAATCCCACGCCCTTAACCATCGCTATCAGGATCTTTGACCATAGACCAGACGGCAGAGAAATAATTTCTACCACAATTAACATGTCCTAACAGTAAACACTCTAACAACACAAACTCATAATAAACGTAGCTTTCATCTGCGTTTCATATTCAAAGCAAACATTGGCTTTGGAAGCACTACAAAGAATCTAGCAAATTGTCCAGTAAACATCCTGCAGCAATTATGTAATTTATGATCACGAACGGAATTGCAAGGCTTCTATTCATTTTTGTGTATTTGTTCTAGTGTGGACGTGAAAGGGCAAAAGGCGAGGAAGAGGCGCAAAGGCGGGACAGGTGGTATTATGTCAAGAACATTTGTGACGCACGGAGCGGCTTTGACCAAAGGCATCTGCTAAGAAATAAGACCTTGTATCGGGACCTTTTGCATTATCTTAATTTGCCGTGGAGCAAAATTTATAGGAAAATATAAATTATTCTCAACTCAATAGCCGTGGTGGCCGAGTGGTTTGAGTAGTCGGCAACACAAAGATAGCAAATTCTAATCACCAATGAGTTTTCCTGAACTAAAGTATAGTGATTAATCACATCTGTCTAAATTTCTAATGCCCAGATAAGCGCAAGCTATTTAAATAAGACCTCATGCTAATGCCAACCACCTTGGACACTTTGCTACGAAAATATTATGTTTTTATCACTAAGTCTGTGTTAACAGGTAAAGCCTACTTAAGGTTTAGTGTGCCTAAACCTCAAAATCTTCCGATATTCACATAGGACGGCCATCGCAGAGATTTTAGTGTGTAGGAATCTCACGAAACCCGCACAGGACGGTCGAGCAACCATTGAACGTTTTGCTCCAGAAAATGTTTTTAATGTTCCTCACGAGGCCAAGACTAAAGTAAGCCTCATGTGACTTTGGTAAGCGTTTATTGAATTCCCTTGATATGAATATGTTGGTGTTATAAGAAATTTTAATGGACTTTCTCTTAAGTAATATAAATAATAATAAGTAATATAAATAAATAAAACGACGACGTCGCGAAACCTTTTAAAAACCACCATTTAGTACAAGATAGACATGAAAACTTTTTTTTTCTATCAATGAGGTGTTAAAAACCATGATGCAGTTATATGCCTATGGCATATATGTATAAAGTCTATGCGGAAATAGTCAGGTATGTATTGCGTCAATCGATATTTTAAGTAATATGATATTTGTATTGTATTTATTATTTAGTAGGCAATTACATTAAGACAATGCCATTGAATGCGTCAATTAGGTCACCAAACACAATAATATACAATTGCTTAACCATTGCGAACGATATCAGGGGTTATTTATTATGTACACATTATTAGCTATGCCCCGCGGTATCGCTCGCGTAAAAATTAATTTTATTGGTAGTTTACAATCTATCTTCGTGTAAAATTACTTCCAATCCTTAGTTTTTGACAGCTGGCATGAACGCGGCGCATTTGGGCGGATTTTCTACTACCTATACCGTTGTCGTTCTCATCTTACAAACATACATATCATCACGTTCTCATCTAGTACATGTTTAAACTTTAGATATTCAGAACATAAGCTATTTCAAAAGCATTGAGTATATTTATGCCACACTACAGCAAAATAAGGATTAACATAGCGAAGTCATAAATTCGTTAAGGTGTTGCTAAATGTAGGTGATAAGTATACTGGTTCACAAATTGAAACTTGAGGCACTGGTAGCACATCAAGCCTGGTATCACACCATAACCAGCGTACGCGGACCTCACAAACACGACAAGATTCAACCTACGCGAGGTCTGCTTATACTTGTTTCAGCCGTTTGTACAGTCACGTGAACATGGACACAAATTTATTTTTAATAATGTCATAAAAAGCTATGAATTCGAGCTGACTGAATGCACGTTTTGTAGAAATATATTCCGTGCCCGTCGAACAATATTCTGTGCTAATGGGCAAAGAGGTCTGCAAGTACACTGGACTGGCTCTACTGTCTATGCCTAACCCGTAAGAGGGTCGGGTTGATGAAATGTATGTGTTTTATTAACCAACAGTGCTAACAGTTGTATTTTCTGTCTAAAATATTTTGTACAAAACAGTATATCAACATTTGAGAATATAATACTATTATAATATATAAATATGTATTTTGTAAACTGAATAATTATGTGAAACGTTTGAACGTAATGTTATTTGATGACGCACAAACTAGGGAAATAAACCTACATTGTGTCCGGGAAAGGCTCCTAGCCTAACTATGTTGTTTAATTGTTAAAAGCATATTTACTTTAAATTTAATACTTAAGGAAAACAGAACGACAATATTTATATGCGAGTGCACGCGACTGTACGATAAGCGTGGTCCGATAGATTCATGTAGCTTTAGTCGCTATCTGCATTAATCTTGCGAC
>JACCPG010001948.1:0-40576 GCA_016069955.1 Drepana arcuata | reverse complement strand
ATGGAAATAGCTGCGAGTCATAGCTACTTAAAGACGTATTTTCACTGACGAAATAAAAGTTCATTTCCATACATATATACTCGTACGTAGTATAGAAAATCTTGTGCCTAAGTTTGTTGAACCAAGTTTACTTCGCGCTGATGCTCGTCAGCGCGAAGTACTCTAAGTTAGATTGTCGCTACACTAAGTTAAAACATGTAGAGCTTCTGTTGCGCAAACTTTCAGCTGACAATGTGGGAACAGGGAAAGTCTCGAGAATTATCCGTTAGATTGAGACGTTTAGGCACGTACATTACTTGATAAAGTTTCGCCGCCTGATTGATATAGCAATCTCACAATTGATAAGCAGAGGAAGATCAGGTACCTAGATCAAATCGATCGAACACTTAAAGATACAGACACTTTATAGGAACGTCAAAAATACCTTAAATCAGCGAGCTTGTATAAAGAGACGAATGTGGTCGAAAGTATAATCCAGGGTATATCAGGGTATCATCAGCTCCCAACAACAACTACTCCCAGAGAAAACCTCAACGTATTGACCAAGCACGCCACAAAAACACAGGGTAAATGTATATACTCTATAGTTTGATCATAGAATTTTCACACACTTGAAAGTGGTGAAACACAATACTCCCAGTTCATTTTGTGTGATTTACTGACATTCTAGTAAAGTATTATTTCTTTGTGTTGAAGTACCTTTGAAACCTGAAACGGTTATATAATGATGGCCTTTTGTCTGTTTTAACCAACCTTAAAATGGAGGGCGTAATATTTTACGACCCACTA
Source organism: Drepana arcuata (assembly GCA_016069955.1). Classification (NCBI taxonomy): domain Eukaryota; kingdom Metazoa; phylum Arthropoda; class Insecta; order Lepidoptera; family Drepanidae; genus Drepana; species Drepana arcuata. Next base: position 39,787 of record JACCPG010001948.1, on the reverse strand, counting down.
TGCAGAGATTCCCTGAGCAACTAGTGTGGATAAGAGGCTGAATCTATAATTAACAAAACAGATGCATAATACGCGGTGCATCTGTTTGTTAGAATATTATTTGGTTTCTCTCTTTCGGAAGAAGAAACAGAGATAAATTACCTTTCGGATACTTTGATATCGCATAGCATCGATAACATAAATTCGTACCCGAAATCGGCAATTATGCATGGAAATAATACATTTGGATGTAGCAAGGTTTGTTAGTCTATATAAAATTTTTACGTAATCTGTTCACCCGTGAGAGAATCAGTGTTTTTTTTAACACTGTGGTAAAAGGTACTTACTCAAAGTAATGACAATATTTAGAGTATATGTCCAGCGGTCACAGCAGCGATACGTGTGGCAACGTGTAAAATTAATTATTATTAATATTATATAAGCCGTGGTGGCCGAGTGGTTCGAGCAGTTGCCTGCGACGCAAAGGTCGCAAGTTCGAATCCCGACTGTACCAATGAGTTTTTCTGAACTTAAGTACAGTGATTAGTCACACCACGAGCTTTACGGTGAAGGAAAACATCGAGAGGAAACCTGCATACGTCTGAGAAGAAATTCAAAGGCGTATGTATAGTCGTGCTTGAGTAACGGCGATGACTCGCCATCTGTCACGTTGGCACCTAATATACCTCTGGCGGAAAGTGGGTGTGTGGGTATTACCTATACACCTCTGCCTACCCCTTCGGGGACCCTTGTGGGAAGGCGTGAGGATATTATATTATTTATAATTAATAATTATTAATAAGTGTTAATAAGTTATTATTAAGGGCACTACAATTATAGGTGGCGTGTGTCGGCATGCATAAGACATAATTCACACTGAACAAGAGCATAATTGTTTGTTAATTTACACAGCACAAGATAATTTATAACAAATTTCGAATTATTTTGGTAACATCAATGCTTCAATTTCTTGGCTAGTAAAATATTTAACTATGCATATTAATAAACCTTCGTCTTGAATCGTAATAGTTTTTGTTTTATTAATTATTCACCGCGTAGGATCACAACACAAAAAAAGATGTTATTTGGCTACGGACTTCTATAAGGCGGAGGTCCTGCCCCAGTCGGGCAGCTCCTAATTCGGACGAGAAATCCATTATGCCCTACCTCTCTTCAAACTACTACGAAATTATTACTATATATTCCCTCAGGGTAGGCAAAGGGAGTAGTGTTCCAGTTCTCTGTAGTCTTACGAATGTTAAAAATTTAATTTCAGTCATTTGTCGAGAAGAAGAAGGTACCAAATTACCTACAATTTTGTTGAGAACGTTTTTTAATTTATATGGCAGAGTGAAAAACTCAAAAGAGCCGGTGAGACAAATTCAAATTCATTAACCGTGTTGAAATTGAGGGCTGTTGTCTGTACAAACCTTTCTTTTGTCACAAAACGTTTACTTCGGAAATGAGGTTTCTGTTATTTTTCATTATGGAAGTAACTCATTAAATGTGTTACTACGATGTTGTGTTAGATGTAGAGAGTTTTGTGGCTTTATTTGGTGCGTGATATATTTCAGCGACTCCTTACTAATTGATAAAGATTCTGTGGTGACCTTGGGGTTTTAAAAGTCATCTGAAGAGACAGGATTGCGAGTTCAAACCCCGGCGGTCGTAGCCAAGGATTTTTTTCTTGTCTACGTGCTTATAGTACCGTAAACAAAGCGTGGGCACCTCCATTGTCTCACAGATCGAGCCTGAACTACGGCATCGGACTTGCGATCTGCCACATTCACGTCCTCGGCCCGGGATGGCGTGAATGAAAAGTAAATAGTATTATTTTTCCGCACTGGACAGTTCCCGCGTTAGTGAGTAATTTTTTTTTATATAATAATATATCCTCACGCCTTCCCACAAGAGTCCCCGAAGGGGTAGGCAGAGGTGTATGGGTAATACCCACACACCCACTTTCCGCCAGAGGTTTATTTGGTGCCAACGTGCCAATTTTATTTTAATTAAATTTATTGTAATCTTTCAAGCCTGAACTGCTTTATAAAAGATCCTTATCGTTAATTGAGACGTTGAGTCGAGAGACACAAAGATTGCAAGTTCGATTCCCAACTGAAATAAAAATTTTCTCAGCATATGTACAGTTCAGTGCACGCATCATATGCATCACACCTCAAGTGTTACAGTGTAAGGAAACCGGCGTACGTTTGTATGTACGTATATAGTCGCGCTTGGGACACGGCGATGGACTCGCCATATGTCACGTTGACACCTAAATATATCTCCGATGAAAGAGGGTTTAGTCCACCTTCCCCATTGAGGGACCTTGTGAATGCGTGTTGATATAGTTATTGTTTGCAGTACTATTAATGCGTTGATTAACTTTGCCAGTCAGGGGATCATAACGCCGCCCCAATGGTACAGAAGCGCTTTAAATTCATATCGCACACGAAGCAACTCGTTACAATGAAGCCAACAACGGCTATTCACTGCATATTGCGAGCTCTTGAATAAAGCCGTACGTCAGGGTTGTCACGTTGACTTTAGTCTTTACGAAGAAGTAAAAATATGCGATTATACTGTATCCCTTTTTTACATTTTGTAATATCGCATAAATTTATAATGTAAGTACATAAGGTAATCAGAGTAGGATACGATATTTAATAAATATACATATATTATCTCACCACATAGAGTGCCCCACGGGGTAGGCAGGGCAGTCTAGACTTTTAAATACTATAAAATTAAAGATATTAATGTATTTATTATTTTTATCTTTATATTACGATATTTTCAATGAAAAAATAATTTCGAAGATTTTTGATTTATTGATTTTTTATAAATTCGAAGAATAGGCAGGAGCTGACCACTTCAATTACCTATATCAAATCGATCGAACACTCAAGAATGGGAACGTCAAGAATACTCAAAACCAGCGCACGGTCTGGACAACACATTAAGTAATATTTGTAAAGTCCAGAGAGAACTGGCGCCATTACTCGACCCCGTGTCAGTGCGTCTTTGTAGTGTAAGAAAATAATTCTATGTCCAGATACCTTCGGGTGGCAGCCCTAACCGTACGAAAAGCACATATTACGTACTTACTCAGAGCGCGAATGAGTTTTTTCTTCTATTTGTTGATACTTTATGCAATATTTCTTTGTATTAGGAATATAGGTACAATGTATGATAACTGTTGTATCACTAGACTCAAGGGAATGATATTCAATAGGTATTTTGTACGTTAAGGAATAGCTACATAATATGTTTGGGCTTTAAAGAAGGGGTTTTTGGGCAATCCATCATTTCGTTATTGCGGTGTCACACCACCCTGTCAGCTTTGTGGAAACGATACCCATTGATTGAATAAAAATGGCTGCGATGGTAAACAAATTTATGCTTGTTACACACGTAACCTATTGATGATAATAGTTTTTTTCGACTCTCCTTTTCTCTCCGCTAGTGGAACAATGATAAAGTCTTTCTCAAAATACGACCATTTCTTCTTTCTACCACCACATCTCTCGCCATCGACGGAGAGTTCATCCCCATACTTTGGAACAAAAAGATCTCTGATCCGGTTTCAAAGGAGTTTCCTTCCGCGAACGCTCCGGCTGTGGAATGAGGTTCCGGTTGAGGCTGTCACCGCGTTCAAACAAATACACTATCAATATTATAATAAAAATAATACATCCTCACGCCTACCCACAAAGGTCCCCGAAGGGGTAGGCAGAAGTGTGTGGGTAGTACCCATGCACCCACTTTCCGCCAGAGATACATTTTAGATTCCAACGTTATATATTAAAATATAAGTACCTCTGGTGGAAAGTGGGTGTGTGGGTATTACCTATACACCTCTACCTACCCCTTCGGGGACCCTTGTGGGAAGGCGTGAGGATATATTATATTATTATAAGTATAGATATAATGAATGAAGCGAATACTGCATGAGCGAAAGAGTCTAGAAGAGAAGCTCAACTCCCTCTGCCTACCCAGTGTGGAACTTGGGGTGAAGGAGTATATATATGTTTATTTAAACGTTACTCAAAATAATCCAATTATCGAGTCGTAAGGGAATAATATTAGTGTATTTGAAGTTCCGAATCGGTAAATTACTCATGCTTCCATTACCTACCTACATAGTGGCAGTTCGTGTCGGTAACTTTGTTTGGAGAACACACATTTAACGGGTAAAGGGAAATTTGCCTACTAATTTGACGTTCACGGTTTCTCTTTTGTTCCCAGACTAATTTCAGGTTAAGTAATAGACTGTATGAAGGTACCCACATAGATAGGTACCAGTGGTTTGCATGCTAATTTTAATATAACAGTCAAAATCAATGACAATAAATAAAAATTCTCCAATAATAAAGAAATGCGGGAACATGGGTGCGGGTTATGGGTTTTCATCATCAACATCAGCATCATCATCATCATATCATCACGCCGAGTCCCTAATGGCGTGGGCAATGAGAATAGTTCGCCAGTTTTCCCAAGACTTACATACCTCTTTCGCTTCGTCCTCCTCAGTGTTTTTACATGTTCGCTGGTACCTACTCTTGGTGTTCCTATCCTTGAGTGTTCGATCGATCCAGGTAGTTTGAACGTGGTCTTCCTCTGTCTCTTCTTACATATACTTCGAATTGTTTCTGTTTCGTCAATCTTTCTTCACTCATTATGTCCAAACCAACGTAACATGCATTTCATTATATAGGTCATATCTGTTTATGAAACGAAAAGAAAGTGTTGTGTTTGACCATGAACGAAATTAATAAAAGACAATAAAAAGATTTTTTTTCTTTTTAAAGGTCTGTAAATGAAAACAGATGACAGGATATTATATTAAATGAACGAAAGTTTCCAATTTAACCCTTTGAGAGTAGAATTGCTCAAAGTTATCGTTTCTTTGTCGAATTCACTAGATATAAAAATGTTAAATTTCAAAGGATGGTGGAAAGAGGTTTATAATATCATTATGTCGAATTAAAACTTGGTTGTTTCATCGCCATCATCATCATCATCATCATTATCGCCAAATTTTAGAGCTGAGCTCCTGTTGGCGTCTCTGATGTAACTTCTTTCTGCGCAATCTCTTCTAATCACGTGTACGTTACGTAGAAGAGACTTAATTTCCAAATAAGCTTTTATATCTAAGTGTATCTTCTCGGTATTTCTTAGAAATACAAAGTATATTTTTTATTTGGAAAGTTGGTTCCCTTATATATTCTAACGCCTTCGCACAATACTCATACACCCACTTTCCGCCAGAGATATATTTTAGGTGCCAACGTGACAAACGGTTCATCGCCGTTACTCAAGGACGACTATACAAGCGCCTTTGAATTGCTTCTCAGACGTATGAAGCTTTCCCCTCGATGTTGTCCTTCACCGTAAAGTTCGTGGTGTGACTAGTCACTGTACTTAAGTTCAGAAAAACTCATTGGTACAGTCGGGATCGAGATTGCTATCTTTGTGTCGCAGGCAACTACTCAAACCACTCGGTCACCACGGCTTTTTACGGCACCTTATTAACTGATAAAAAGTTCTCAACTACTAATAATTGGAACCATACTAAATTTCTACTGTATATTAAATCTTGCTACGGATAAACGGTGAATTATAGGTAGCGAGATCTCACAATGGTCAATTTCAGTTTGATTTAAGCCTTACTTAATCGCGTACTATAACCATCTCAGCGCAATTCCAAAACGAATCTTGCCCATCTAATATCCCTCTCATAACCCTATTCTAGCGGTACAATGGTCAGTCGTATCTATAGTCACTGCGTGGAACAACATCTGAATGTCAGAATTTTAATCTAAACAGATAATCCATTTGGAATGGCCTCGGTGATTCTGTGTCAATTTAAGACAATTAAGTTACCTACGAATTAATTTGCTAAATTGGCTACAAATAGCTAGAAAATAAAGTTATACTTAGACCAAGTCTCAAGCGCCTTTTTTATCTCTACATTCATTGGTTCTTCTTTCATATTTGAAACCTTTAAAATACATGTATTCACGCCTTCCCACAAGGGTTCTCGAAGGGGTAGGCAGAGGTTTGTAGGTACCACACACGCACATTTCGCCAAAGATATATTTTAGGTGCCAACGTGAAATATGGTGGGTCCATTGCCGTTACATAACCACGACTATACAGACGCCTTTGAATTTCTTCTCAGACGTATGTAGGTTTCCTCACGATGTTTTCCTTCACCAATTCAAGCTCGTAGTGTTACTAATCACTGTACTTAAGTTCAGAAAAACTCATTGGTACAGTCGGGATTCGAACTTGCGATCTTTGTGTCGCAGGCAACTGCTCGAACAACTCGGCCACCACGGCTCGTGGTTTTTTTACCATGATTTTTCGGAAAAGAACAAAGTATAGAAGACAGAAGATTTACTGACTGTAGACCTAATTCTAACATGTTAGTAAACACTATCTAGTCTACGGGTCTGCTTATTTGTTATTCCCTTAGCTATTTCAACTGACGCGAATTGTATGATATGTTATACACACCCACATCAAAAGGATTTACTTGGGACTTAACCACAGGATAAACAGTCCTACCTACTACAAGCATGGTATGTACTATTGTAATTAGGTTTGATTCTATACTATATGTCTATATTACATTTGACTCTTCATATTCAGAATATAACTCAGCTATCTATACATACAGGGAATACTTATTGAACGTCACATACTAAATAAAAATCTAATTCTAAGAAAGAAAGCCGCCAGGAGAAGAGTTGAAACAAACTCCCCGGTTTCCTTTTTTAATATTTGTTCCATAAACTCTATAAGAGGAGCAATTCATTGCCATGCATGGCAATTATTCAAATAATTTGATGATGTATAATAAGCCCTTTGAATAAATTTAGGTTTAATGATAGCTTTAAACTCTATAAAAGGTAATTTACTATAGATATTGACAATCTGGTTGTGCTGTGTACCTTGGTAAAGTTTCTAAAAACCTGCAGGGAAGTTTGTTCCTCATCCCGCTAACACAGGCACAACCGCTGCTATCAAACAGAAAAAGAACAGCATATGAATCATATCTCAAACGCCTACAGGGTTCGTATCATTAGGCCGGTGTCCTAAACCTTATGAGGGTCTCATTGTTTTGATATGTATGTTTGTAGTTTAATAATATACACGAAACTATAATGAAAAAAAATTACAACCCGAAAACCTTCATTCTACCAATGTTAATCGTGGTTTATTTACATCTCGCATGTTTGTAGTCGCACAATGGAACTGCGTTCTCTGCATGGCACTGTTTATGATGCCGCGTGATACGCTCCAGATCCGTCCAAATGAGAGAAGCTCGGAAGGCTTTTCTAAGGCTTCAGGACAGTAATCCTGTTAAAGAAGGGATGGATGGATGAGCCGATTTATGTAGTATCATTTATAGGTAGAACTATGGTGGCCGGGTAGTTTGAGTAGTCGCATGGAACACACATTGCAAGTTCTTATTCCTACAGTACTAATAACTTTTGCTGAACTTAAGTACATGTGGTTAATCGCTTGAGTACCGGCGATAGAGTCGCCATCTGCCATTGTTGGTTAAAATATATCTAGCTCAGCCCTTCGGGGACTCCTGTGGGAAGGCGTGGAGATATCTTCTGTGGACCGATTCTGTTCTTTGATTTGTTGGATTCGTGTAATCCGCGAATAGCAGAATAACTATAAAAATATATAAATTATTAACGTAAAAAAAATCAAACATTCACTGAATTTGTGGCACAAATATTGCCAGAGTCAGTAATATTATAAATAGGTTCAGTGTATGAAAACATGATGAACTAGGAAGAAGCGAAAGAGGTCTGTAAGTCTAGAGAGAACTGGCGCCTAACTTTCTCCTTCTACCTCCAAATTGGCGTGATAATATGTATGTATGAAATAAGCGAAGGCTTCAAACATTCTAAAAAAATCACTCTGAAAAAATGTGTCTTCAAATTTTAGATCATACGAAATTCTGGCAAACGCAGCCGTATTTTTTAAGTTAAAAAAATTCAGAGATCAAAGGCCATAAGTAAGTCTTTGATATAAAGTAATTGAATATTCAAAATATGAAGGTATATGAAAACACGCCATTTGGAATTTTTATACTACAAAGGGAAGAGATAGATAAGATAGATTTAGCTTACAGCTTTATGGTGAATCACAGCATATGTCTGAAAACCAAAGTGTATTTCTTCACGCCTTCCCTGGAAGGTCTCCTTAGGGGCTAAGGTGTATAACACAGCCTCTGGCGCTCAACTCTGATATATATGTTGATCTAATGATATACATGTATGTCTTTAGCCACGCCGGCAGATTAACGGCAATACTCTCTTCTGTCCATTTGGACGATAAAATATGCCGCAGGTATGTAGGTACATACAGGGCCCTTGTGGGAAGGCGTTAGATGTACATGTGTACGGCAGAAAGGTTTTTAATCTTTCTTTGTACCTCATTCTAGCCGTTTAAACCTTGTCGGATGCTGAGATGTCTCCTGCGTGAAGTTATAGAAAAAAAAACATAGTGAAATCAGGCTTGCCAGTTTTATTCGTCCTATCTGTCGAATTATAATTTAATTAAGCTATTTCACGAATTAACTAAACATTCTCATCAAAAGGTGTAGTCATTTTTTGGCACTTAATGCGCCGGAAGTTGAGAACTTGGCAAATACAGTCCAAACTGAACCTTAGTAGTTTATGATAAGAGTGGCCAATGATGTTACTATCACAGGTGCGGTGATACAGGGTATATTGACCCGCGGCGTGCGCAAGAGCAATCAAGCACCTGCTTTGAGGAGCCGACGTTTTTTGATTTAGGTATACACGTGTAGATAATCTTTCTGAGGTTTTTTTACATAAAACATAATTATGTGTGACCAGTCATCATAAATGTATCTAAAAATAATTGATACTATCCGTGCCTCGCGGTTTCACCTGCATAAAATTTGATTTCATGGGTAGACTTTTTCAGGCATTAAACATATCCTATATATACAGGTTTATCCAGTTCATGCAATCAGTTTGCGAGAACGAGGAACAAACATTATCAAGAACTTTCGCATCTACATTAATATATCCACATTTTAGATAATTGTAGTATTTTTATATCAGTTAATGTTGTTGGTGGATATAGGGACTTTATAAACTTATATCCAGATACGGTTTTATCCAGAATGCCGAAGTGATTTGCATTGATACGCTTGGCAAGGGACAGAGTTTATCATATTCTAAAGAATATACATGTATATATTTGTTGTTAGTCGAATTCTTACGATGTGAAACAAACGCACCGACGATAGTATTTATTAATATCAGTTAGGATGTAGCACATTAATCCATTGTAAAGAGGACAGATCATCTGTCTTTTCTAGAATATCTGTCAAAAATACAGTTTTATTGACAGCATTTGTATAAATCCGGTTGCCTTTTCAAGAGGATTGTACAAAAATAACAAATGAAAATCCTTCAGGAGTCCTTGTAACTCAATTGAGGTGAATTACGTCTTTTGTCTCCAAGTGAAAATTGATGTTAAAATGGAAGGTGGAGAATGAATGCAGGTTGAGTGGGGTCCTTCAGGTGAGCACTCGGACCCTACTTGGAATGCCAATTGTGCCTCGAAACGTAAAGATTGGGTTTGCAAAAATTAAGTGTGTATTCTTTTCAATTTAGAAGTGGGTTCTATCGTCAAGCTTTTGTATTTGACTATGTAGGCGATATTTAATATTTGTTTAATTTTGTAAATGCAATTAAAAAAAAAGCCGTGGTGTCCGCCTGGATCGAGCAGTTGCCTGCGACACAAAGATCACAAGTTCGAATCCCGACTGTACCAATGCGTTATTATGAACTTAAGTACAGTGATTAGTCACACCACGAGCTTTACGGTGAAGAAAGACATCGAGAGGAAACCCACATACGTTCGAGAAGTAATTCAAAGGCGTATATAGGCGTTCGGGGACCCTTGTGGGAAGGCGATATAATTTTTTTTTACCCACTATTAACACGCCTAGACTCTCATGGTAGGTAGACGGAGAGCAAGCTAGTTCTCTTAAGACTTACATACACAGCTGCGGTGCAAGATCTAACATTTACGGACGGGTCGTATGTTTTTAATTATCAGTACCTCCCTTGAGTACAATCCCCTAAATATTGATTTAGTGCTCATGTCAGTGTGCTTACAAGCTTATCTTACTTGTCAGATACCCGCCACCGACCTGTGCACACTTTGAGTGTCTTCTAGAGATTATGTTTACACATTGCTATACAAACGAATAAAAAAATAATGTTCTACGTATTATTACGTACCTTAAAAAGTACCTTAGAGAATTTCTACACGTATTGACCTAGTCCCAAGCTAATAAAGGCTTGTGCTATATAAACTTAACTAAGTCTATTACTACATTAAATATTAACGTGGATGAAGCGACAGACTGTAAGACTATAGAGACTTGGCGTTCTATCCTCATTACCGATGCTTTAAGAGAATCTTCTATCGGCCTGATGATTGGTCCCAGAATGGGTCGGCAGAGGTGTATAGATATATATTTAGGTGCTAATAGACGACAAGTACGTCGCCGTTACTCAAGCACGAATATACATCCGCCTATGAATTGCTTCTCAGACGTATGCAGGTTTCCTCTCGATATTTTCCTTCACTGTTAAGGTCGTGGTATGACTAATCACTGTACTTAACAGTTAACAGTTAAGATTCGAACTTGCAAACTTTGCGTTGCAGGCAACTACTTGAACTACTCCACGGTACGTAAAGTTTTTAAGAGCTTTTTATACGGAATCAAAACTTTACTGTGACTCTCCTCGTGTCACTTTGTTATGGGATTTCTCGGAGGTGGCATTAAACAAAAGATTGAACAATTAATGCCAATTAATATTATCCTACGCTTATTCGCCACGGTGTAAGGTGTTGCCACATGAATAGTGTTTTATCAACCCAGCGGTTGCGCAGGCGCAGCTGCCTACAGCCTAAAGGTTGGAGTGGTGTAATCGACGTTGAATTGAAATACCAAAACTGCACGAACTGTTCGTGATATGCTATTTTGATTACTATTTCAAGTATATTATTTTGGAATTAAGTCATATTCTGAATTCATTATTTATCACTTCATGTCAGTACAATGATCATTTATTTACAATAACAAAAATTAACAATATTTACACAGAACAGTTGAAACTAACTTACTTATAACTTACAGATAAAATATTTCTCCCAAATCGGTATACCGAGGCAACGTTGCCACGCTGGATAGCAATGCTAATTCTCTGAGCGAGATATGTTCCAGCCCGCCTGTCACGAGAGGTCTCGACTAGACGGCGCGAGACCTCTTTAAAAAGATGTTGAGCCTTAGGACCTCAGGGCCCCTGAGTTTATTGTGTAATGATTACTTTTCATTCTTCAATTTTATATCAAGTTCTCGCCTTGCCCCGCGGTTTCATCTGCGTATTATTGGATTTAATTGGTATATTATTTTTTATATGTAGGTATATATTCTATAGCAGTTGCCTGCGACACAAAGATAGCATCGCAAGCAAGTTCGAATCCCGACTGTACCAATGAGATTTTCTGATCTTAAGTACAGTGATTAGTCACACCACGAGCTTTACGGTGAAGGAAAACATCGAGAGGAAACCTACATACGTCTGAGAAGAAATTCAAAGGCATGGTTCTGCTTGAGTAACGGCCATGGACACACACACACAAGTGGGTGTGTGGGTATTACCTATAAACCTCTGCCTACCCCTTCGGGTACCCTTGTGGAAGGCGTGAGGATATATTATTATTATTATTAATATATATATTCTACTAATAATCTACCTCTGTGCCAAATTTCTTTCGATTACTTTTTTCATTGATGCTCCACTCCTATTGGTCGTAACGCGATGTTATAGCCTCACTCGAATCAGTAGCTCCTATTTGCGCATTCAACCAAACGAACATAATCTGCTTTTTATAATAATGTTATATAGCTATAAGCTTAGATAGATGGCCCTGCGGTTTTCACCCGCGTAAAAAAATGATTTATCAATGGATTTTTTTTTCTGGTTTAAAACATACAGCATACGCGTTACATCTAACTTATAAGTCGTCTCCTTGGCACATTCCATTGAGTTGTGATTAAGTGACGAAAAGCCTCACAAACTTTCGCATTTATAACATTAGTAAGGTAGCCCTATAAGTCCTATAACCAACAGGTATCTTGCAAACCGGCCAACTTGATACCAACACCATTACATAGTCCCTCGCCTCAAGCAACCACTACTTCCGTCTCTGGGGGATTGAACTCACGGACCCGTATATCCGTGGATCGATTGAATGGTCACGATTCACGATCGTGGCCGTACACAACAGAAAGTACTCGCTAGATCTCTGAGAGACGTTGTTAAAGATGATTTGAAATTGAAAAGATAAAAGATAAGAAAAAGATATAAAATTCATTTCATCAACGTAGACGTTTTTAAAGCTCGTGCTCTCTGTACGGTATATATAGTATATAAGTATGTTTGTATATTGCTAACGATTTTTATTTTGGTTGAATAAAAACTCCTTTATCATTTAAAAAACATATTAAGTAAGGCAGTCAATAAGATACACTATATGTCAGGATCTTAATGATCATGATTATGATGACAAAAAAATTAATTGCTTGAATATCCAATTTATATCTTAAATATTTTTGGAAATCCTTAAAATAAATCTGGCTGGAAAAACAAATCGAGCTACCTTACATAGCATTAGCTATAAATAGCTCAATTGGCCTACTGAACTGAGTTTCACCAGATATCCAAAGAAATCTTTTCCCACACACATATAGTTGCGATGCGTGTGCTAATTGACGGAGCCATGTACGTAGGTTCAGTTCCCATCTATATCTATCTTACAATCAATATCATAATAATGCAATGTGTGTATGATCGATGATAATTATAAAGAAAATTGTTTAATGCTAAGTAAAGTGTATGTGAAATCGCGTCTAAATGTCGGTGACACACTCGATATCGGCTATGTTGACATGTTAATGTATCAGCCAATACACTTATATATATCCTCACGCCTTCCCACAAGGGTCCCCGAAGGGGTAGGCAGAGGTGTATAGGTAATACTCACGCACCCACTTTCCGCCAGAGGTATATTAGGTGCCACCGTGACAGATGGCGAGTCCATCGCCGTTACTCAAGCACGACTATACATACGCCTTTGAATTGCTTCTCAGACGTATGCAGGTTTCCTCTCGATGTTTTCCTTCACCGTAAAGCTCTACGTGAGGATATATTATTATTATATTATTTACCTTATTATATCCCTGATGAAAAGAGAGCGTTGTTACGTCTGCCCACCCCCTTTAAGTACCTTAGTGCGCAAATATGTACATCCTATCCTGCCCAGCTTCGCTTGGGTGAAAAAAGTTTCTGAAACACGATTGCAGTGCCATTTATTGGACAAATTGTGAATCTAAACCATCCTCGAATTCACTTGAATAAACACACAACTTTTCATCAAAATTGGTCCAGCTGCTTAGGAAAAATTCAGCCACATACACACGCACAGAATAATTATATGTACAAATAACGATAATTATATACTATACTTATGCGCTGTATACTCTCTGCCTACCCCGTTATGGATTCGGCGTGTTGATGTATTTAATAATAAGGTATTAAACAAAATGTGAAAGATCCGGTTACTTCCAGAGTTATAAATTCACAGGTCTAGCAGTCGCCAATTTCGTGTTGTAACATCGAATAACATAGCGAACATACGAACGACATAGCGAAATAGAACAGAATAGAGAACGCTAAAGTCATATCTAGTCTGTGTGCTTCAATATAGACAGCCGATGAAAATAAAAGCATTTCTATGTTTCCACTGCAGCTCCACGTAACTTTTTCATTCCTACACTTTACGGCCTTCAAGTTGTATCCGGTGTGCAGTTCATGAGATGTAGCGATATTTAGTGTATCTACGCTTTAATATTACAAAGAGGCTGAGTTTGTTTGGCTGGAAATGGCATTAAAGCTTACAGTATCAATAATGATCAGCGGGTAGCGCGAGCTTAACGGTGAAGGAAATCAGTGGGAAAACCTGAAGAAGAAATTAAAAGACATTCGTAACATTTTGGATATTAGGGAATATCGCCTTTGTACGCTTAATGATATTAAGAGTTTTGAGAATATTTAGTAAAACAATGGTGTTGCTGATCCTTCTGCAATATGTATATTTTATCGCTATTTAACTTTACAAAACCATTAAACGTAAGATCCGCATGGTATTTAGGGACTCTGCGTGATGATATGAATGTTATCTAGGAGTGATGTTATGAAGTGATTAATGAATGCAGATTAAACGAAAGAGGTATGTAAGTCTAGAGAGAACTGGCGGTTTACTTTCTGCCTACCCCGTGAGGGACTCGGCTTGATCAATAGCCAGATCTAACATCATATGAGTGTGGGCACATTCCTTCGTTCTAAACACTAGAAATAACTTCACGATAAGTTGCGTGCACAACAGCACAATGTCGAGTACAATCGATTCCCATATAAACGGCTATTATTTGAAGTTGTATGGATCGTTTAGAAAATGGCATTCTACTGCGTTGTATTGAATGTCGGTAATATTGCCACCTGTGGAGCGCGCTCGTGGTAAATAGAAATATCCTCTTATCACTAAAGGTATTATTTTTTATCGACGCACCTTTTTTCACAAAGGCTTCCGCTGCGTTTTACCCTAGATGATTACGAAAAGGGTGCGATTTTTACAGGGTCAGTAACGTAAGGTCGATAGCATCTGGTGTTGTAGCGTCCATAGGCGGAGGTAACCGCTGCTTATCAGGCGTTCACGTGCTTCTACCTTGGCACAAATTGACATAGTCCAAAATTAAGCATAGCTTGAGTTATGGTAACTAGACAATATATATAGATATATACATAGGACATAATACAGTGATTAGTCACACCACAAGCTTTACGGTGAAGGAAAACATCGAGAGGAAACCTGCATACGTCTGAGAAGAAATTCAAAGGCGTATATATAGTCGTGTTTGAGTAACGGCGATGGACTCGCCATCTGTTACGTTGGCACCTAATATTCCTCTGGCGGAAAGTGGGTGTGTGGGTATTACACATACTATATAGTATACCTATACACCTCTGCCTACCCCTTCGTGGACCCTTGTGGGAAAGCGAGAGGATAAGAGGACAAGATATACATAGAACATCCTAGACTAAGATACAAATACTCGTGTTCATCAAACAAATATCTGCGCTCAGCGGGAATCGAATGAATCTCTAACGTTCATTCAGACCACTTTACATGTGTCTGAAGATTTTCTCAAACATATGCCGCTTTCCTCTAGATGTTTTCGTCACCGTAAAGCGTAATTTGGAAAATCCCTGTACTTACTAAGGTCAGTAAAGCTCATTGCTTCAGCCCACCGGGAGTTGAACCTACAACCTGGATTTCGATGACTACGTCTCCACTAGCTTAATTAAACAGCTTGAACAGAATACAGCTGTTTGCAGCATTAGGCAACCTCCCTAGTTCTTAAACCTTATAGCCCAAAAAGCCGATAAAAGGACGTTCGCTTTTTATCGTATTATTAAAATGAATGTTTTTTTTAACTAGGGATTGCCGCCATAAAAGTTTGAAAGGGCTGTTCTCGACAGACTCCCGCTGTTTCCTTTAAGTCTTGTGTTAAATTAACAAGCAAAAATAATAAAATCAAGTATTTTTGTTACAGTTTCACGCAGCAATCAAGAATCGGCTTTAAACTGGCTACCTAGAAGATATCAGCATGGATTCGGAGAGGTGAGAGATTATATTACTTAGTCTTATGTCACTTTTTGACGTTCACTCTCCTTCTTGCGATCTTCTTGGGCGATCAATGATACACACGCCTATTCCTCACGGTACTACTCTATTCTAGACTTAAAACTCTCACCCGCTTCATCCACATTCATCACCTTCATACATGCTCTTGGACATTAATGAAACAACTATAAATGTTGTTTTATTACTATTCATATGTCATTGGCCTGATATAGAGCTTGAGGACGGAAACTATAAAGGATGACAAAAGAAAATAAAACTCTTTAAAACCGCAATATCCACAACTACATGGAAATAAAAAACCTTTACGTGTAGGTAAACAAACTTGCCATTCGTGCGCCAGGAGTTTATTCGACTGCGGCGTATCTATTTGCTCAGCCTTGACCCGCAGTATAGACTTCTGTATAATATAGTGCTCAATATTTGATATGCCCACGGGAACCTTGACTTATTCAGGTACTGAAATGTTCGCTGAATATTCTACTACCAGCTGTGTGCACGTAAAATATTTAAATAATCATTTGAATATTTATTCCGGAATTACATGGCCCTTTGCACTTTTAAACTGATAATTTTGATAAAAGTACGTATCACACGGGGTAGACTCTCTCAGTTCTCTCCAAACTTATAGACCTCTTTCGTTTCATCCACATTCCTCAGTCTCTTCTTGATTGGTTACAGATTTCAGGTGCTCTTGACGCTCCCATCCATACCAAAACTAGAACACGAGGATTGGGTATTAGGCAAAGAGGTAGTACTTGAAGACACCTTTTGTTGGGCGTATACCCCGTGCCAACATCCTAAGGAACTCTTCTGCCATTCCTGCAAATTTTATTCAGTGTAGGAATGCAATACTGCCTAGAAACAGCATAACTATCTAGAAGCAGAGGTAGGGCATAACATAACGTAGCCAAATAACACAATTTATTGTGTTGTGTTCCTAGGCGGTGGATAATGTCTCTAAGGAATTGTGTTGGTAGCAGAGGGATTAGTACTATTATGCTGCCAGCACAGCATAACTCTCCGAACGTACAGTGGTAGTGCGCAAGTGATACTTCGGTATTGTATGCGTAAATAGGCTGCGGTAACCGTTGCCCATCAGATGGGCCGTATGCTTGTTTGCCACTCTTGTGGTATAAAAAAAGCAGTCTTGTAAGGCAGTGCTGCTCTTCGCAGCTGCTTGCCACCACGGGATCACGTGAAGGGTTAGGGCTCCCAAGTAAGCAACAACTTCTGATAAGGCTTTGCAGAGATACTTTAAAATCTTTAGAATGTACGATTAATATCCAAACAAAGGCGGTATGTAACAAACCGCACAACAGATATATGTATTTGTCTTAATTCGCATCTCATTGCAATAATCATTCCATAGCTTCCTACGATCGTTAAATAAGATGATTCCGAATATGTGAATTACGTAGGAGCTTGTGCAACGTCGAAGGTACTTGCTCTAATTGGGATGCAAATTAATTTCCGCATTGCAACATTCGATGCGTCCATCTCGAGTTTGCAACCGTATTCGGCCTGACGAGTTTCACTGCAATATTTACTCACCGATGTGGAGACATATCGGGGAATGGAAACTAGTCATTTGTGACGACTACAATGAAATTCTAAGAAGTTGCTATCAAATTAATTCACTGCATTCATGTTTTTCAGATCTCTGTTTTGTAATCAAGGTCTAAATAATTGATTGGCTATTGGTAAGTATCGACATCGCATCTATCTGTTAAAATGTCGAGGTGATTGAGTTTTTAACTGAGTTCCTAAAAGGAGGTTTCTCATTTCGATCGCATATACATATAACTAATACTATAAACCAAAATAAGTTTTTTTCATTGTGTATTTTTTTATTGTGATATAATTCAACCGATTTTTAAAATTCTCTCACTTTCATCTTTACCGCGTAAATAGGGTTTATAGGAAAAATTAGATTTTTTGTTAAATTGTCCAATCAATCAAAATCAATCAATGAAATAAAATTATTATTAGTATACGCGTAAAACCATGAGTACAGCTTGTCTTTTATATATTTATATTAAATCTTATTCCCAATTTATTGACGATAATATGATAATGTATAAGTAATAACTGTATTACTTTTAAGTAGGTAAAATTGTTTTGTAATAAATAGTATAATATATCCTCACGCCTTCCCACAAGGGTCCCCGATGGGGTAGGCAGAGCTGTATAGGTAATACCCACACACCCACTTTTCGCCTATATTACCACGGTGCCAACGTGACAGATGGCGAGTCCATCGCCGTTACTGAAGCACGACTATCACATACGCCTTTTGAATTTCTTCTCAGACGTATGCAGGTTTCCTCTCGATGTTTTCCTTCGCCGTAAAGCTCGTGGTGTGACTAATCACTGTACTTAAGTTCAGAAAACTCATTGGTACAGTCGGGATTCGAACTTGCGACCTTTGCGTCGCAGGCAACTGCCTCGGCCTCCACGGCTGCTTGCTTTGCAATTGTTTTGTTTCATATAAAAATATCGCGAGCCATCTTTCGCATTGGATTAAACCTGTAAAGATACGCTAGATAAGCTATATAATGTAAATAAATAGATAAAATTCCTCTTGGATGAAATGTGATATAAAGCGCCGACAGATGAAATTCAAATTTCTATATTCGCTCTAAACCGTGTAGTAGTCATGAAATATTCAACAGTTCGACTGTAAATTCAATATTTTCCTCAGCTGTGATGGACCATTTTTCGTCGAGCGTATCTGCCTATAGAGTGTACATCGACCATCGACAGCCGAGCTCACGATCTGTTATTCCGGTCAGGGTCGCCAGTTTTTGTCCCGACATAAACATCGCTTTCAGACCTACTTAACGGCCGCTTGCTGATATGTCAAGCGAAAATCTATTTTGTTTACTTGTCTCTTGTATATTTTAAAAGTTTGGCAGAATGACAATCTATGTGACCTTAACCTTATCGACCTTCAATATGAAATGTTCATGTTAAATATTGTTTTCTAGACTCTATATATGTAAATACATAGATAATACATTAGTCGCACCACGGGCTTTACGGTAAAGGAAAACATAGAGAGGAAACGCTTGGGAAGAAATTCAATATGCTTATGTATGGTCGTGCTTGAGTAATGGCGATGGACTCTCCGTCGGATCTGTTACATTACTGTTACTGTGGACGAAGCGAAAGAGGTATGTAAGTCTAGAGAGAACTGGCGCTCTATACTCTCTGCCTACCCCGTCAGGGATGACATGATGATGATGATAATTTGAATATAAGATGATTAAATATAATTTACTTATTTGTGCGTAATTACCGAATACTCGCAATTAACAGAACATAATTATTTGTTCGTAATTGGAGACGTGGGTTGCGAGTAATATGTATTACAGTATGAGAGTACTACATGACTTATTGACTGACTTATTGATTATTGGGCTTATATTAATTTGTAGTAACGAATATTAGTACAGATATTACCGGATATACAAAGGGTAGAGAGTCCACTCTATACTCACCTACCTATTTCGTTTCATCACGCTCAGTCTGTGGAATGAGCTCCCCGTTGAGGTTATCCCTGGAGAGTACAGCATGGAGTTCTTCAAGGAGGGTGTGAAAAGATTCCTGCAGGGTCGGCAACGCGCGAGTTATACCCCTGGTGTTGCAAGCGTCCATAGGTGGCGGTAACCGCTTACCATCAGGCGGACCGCATGCTTGTTTGCCACCCATGTGGTATAAAAAAAATGAGGAAAGATAATCTCAGTTAAGAACCTGACCTGCTATGGACTCTAAGACCAGCTAAGGATTCTAACTCATGTTATAGATCCATTTATGATATGATGATAGTACAATATAAGCAGACCGTATGCTAACATTAGACTTTCCCGGATTTAACTACACTACTTGCGAAGTAAATGGAAAATGTTTAATTGCATACTGAGTTGCAGAGACGGGTTAATTAACATTTTAATTAGGACGTCGTCTACTGCGGTTTTTGCATATCAAATATCAACACGCCTTGCCACAAGGGTCCCGGAAAATCTTACTAGAACTATATACATCTCCTTTTACATGCAGATATATTTAGGTTCCAACGTGATGGATGACGAGGCTATCGCCGTTTCTCAAGCACGACTGTCTTTGAAATTATTCTCCAATGTATTCAGGTTTCTTTTAGTTTATTTCTATCTAGACTTACATACCTCTTTCGCTTCGTCCACATTCATCAGTCTCTTCATACATGCTCGTCGGTTTCGAGTACTCTTGCGTTCCCGTCCTTGAGCGTCCGATCGATTTGATCTAGGTAGTTGGAACGTGGCCTTCCTCTGCCTCTTCTTGCACACACTTGTAAAGCTCGTTGTGTGATTAGTCGCTGAGCTTCCTCGACACTCATTAGTCCAGGTGGTCATTGGTTCGTTGTAAGCGTCTAGTTTAACCATTCGGCTACTTCAGGTCTCATATAATAGTTTGGCTCAAACAATGAAACGCTTTCTCACGTATATTCCGGCATTTTTATTTTCGCGTGGTGGCCAGCGTCCGGCGTATGCGCTAGATATTTTACACATTACGTCAATTGTAGGATGACCATAATATGAAGGGAGATTTTCCGAAAGGAATTTATTAAATCCTTGTCAGCATATTAGTCATAAAATCATTTTATAAAAAAAAAGAATTAGCCTAAATTATCATGGAATTAATTCCGAAAATACATAATATATAGATTCATGGGTTATTTGTTTCTTTTTAATTCTTATTGATAAGAAACTGTTGTAGTAGGTAGGTACTTAGATGTAACGGTAGATAGATGTCAATGGAGAAAAAACCACACAAGGCAAGATTACGCTATATGTCCATAAGTTACCATAGTAGATTCAGACTTTTCAGTACATTAGTTATTCTATCAATACAAACACAAAAGTATATGTGGTGTTCATGTTTTGTGGGGGTCTAAACTGCCTGTCGAGGTCTCGAGAGTAGAGCATGAAATTAATCAAGAAAATTGTGAAAAAATTTCTAGCTATTGATTTCCATCCATCTACCATTAGCCATAGTACTAAGCGGGCCGCATACTTTTGTCTTTTACACTCCCTCCCGACCCCCGCAAACGTCGGCCCGCGCCGAGCCGGACGCGTAAATCTCGCCCGCAAATAATATTTAAATAAAATTACCAGTTCAGCCCAGCTCCCTCTGCAACGCCCTTAGCCGAGGTTCGTACGAGACAATACAAAAAAATATCGTCCTCGAACAGTCCTGTATTGCCTAAAATCATAGTCACCTTATCGACGCGTTAGCCGGTAGCACTCACGCGCAATCAATACGCTGCGCTCCAGCGAAAGTGATTATCATTCCATACCAGTATTTACAGCCATTATATAATAATGTGCATTAATAAACCGCATAGCTTACTTGTCAATAGCAACATTACACTACACTATTGAACGTGCGTAGTCAAAGATTGCATTTAGTTAACATTCCCTGCTGTTATATGTTTTATTTTATGTCTATCGATTCTAGCGAGGATTTTGTTTAAGTAATTTATTCTAAAGATAGTCGTAAATTACGTTCAGTTAAGAGACTGATGAATATAAATGAAGCGAATAAGGTCTAGAGAGTAGTGGCACTGTTCAACACTTTTTACCCCGTGAGGGACATATCTATGTATGTAGGTAAGTTCAATTAATTAAAACGCGATTGTCCATACATACCTGCATATACAAAATAAACAGTATGACAGAAAACAAAGAAAATAATGTAAGTAATAGGTACAATAGGCGCAAGAGCGATTTCTACCAGGCAATGCAAGTCAAGTGACAGAAATAAAAAAAATATAATAAATACAGCTATATTTTTTACATACCTCAACGGTGGTAAATAGGCATCTGCCCTGCCTGAGTGTAAGCGGTTATTGTCGCCTATACGCGCTTACAGCACCAAAGGCATAGCACGCTGCCGACGCTAGAATCTTTTCACTACCCTTTCTGGAGAATTCGCTGTACTCTATAGGGAAAATTCATTCCGCAGCCTGAGCATTCGCTGGAGGTTCCTTTGAATCCGTGCAGTGCGAGAGCTGTTTGATTCCAAGGGGTTCCGGATCGGTCTAGTATCACAAATTATGCGCTATATAAAGTTCACTTCTGATACTTGAACAGGTTTCCTTTAAGTACTCGGTATTACGACTATAGAATGATATAAACCCTCAACCAGGAAGTCGGATAGACAGTAAAGTTTTATTTACTTCGCAATTTTACGGGATTTCTTATTTCCACACTGTGTTGTTCTAGAAATACTGATATTCGAATATAAACTTTAAGTACTAAGGAAGCCCACGCGTGTACATTTTAGTTCGATCTAAGGTATACATAGGATAAATGGAGCTCCTGTTATAAAACAGCGATATTACGCTACTAAACTGAGTTGATTTCTACCCGCGTAAAGTTTGATTAAATTGGCTGATTTTTTTCGGAAAAAATACACATACATATCTGAGTTAATCCAGCTAATAATATATCTCGGGAATATAAGACGGGAACGTCAAGATTATCGAAACCGACGAGCATATATGAAGAGACTGATGAATGTAGTACACGCTCTGCAAAAATATATAATATCTTAAACAAACAACTAAATATATATGAAAAACAAAACTATGAAGTAAAAAAATGCATACTTAAGTGGTTCCCAAATCTTAGATTTGATAATACTGAAAACCTTTTGCAATAATAACAACATAACGCTAATGTTTAACTCAACCTTACTATTAGTTTCCCACACTCTCACACGTGCACACTCACACCTACACACACACAAACACATACACACTCACATACACACTCACACACACACTCACACAAACACTCAGAGACATACACGCACAGTCTCTCTCACACACACACACACACCACACACATATAATGTTACTCGTAGTTATAGAAGAGCGGAGTCTCCTAACACAGGCATCCTTGCTTAAAAGGAGACTCTGGTCACTAAATTAAGTATAAGAAATGCTTTGTGAGTAAATAAAGATTATTATTATTATTAATGTGGACGAAGCGAAAGAGGTATGTAAGTCTAGAGAGAACTGGCGCTCTATACTCTCTGCCTACCCCGTTAGGGACGTGGCGTGATTATATGTATATAACGTTTTTATCCGAATTATATCCCTTTAACCGCGCTAGTACATTACAGAACAGTAGAATTGGATGTCATACTTTATACCGCCCTTTCCACATATTCGTAGAATACCATTTGATATAAGACACAATAAAATAACCAATAAAGATGTTGAATGCTGACTGTATTCTCCTCTGTTCGTTGACTTCGTGCACTTGAATGAGCACATCTGTCACGGATGCTGGATTTCATCTTTATTCACTACTTTTGTATCGAGTTGGGAGCAACGATATCATTTATTACAAAAAGCAGTCACTTATGTTGGTTTTATCTCAATCCAATTAATAATAATAATAAATAATTATGGACAATTCCACTTATATTTTCTTAGTCCCAAACTAAGCAAAGGCACGAATACTGAAGTGTTTGTCAATTATTTTCGCTTAAAAAACTACTGTAACGGTAAAGTTATACTATAGGGAGAATTAAACTATTTTTTACATTTTGAGTAATTGTGTTCTTGAATAAATCCCATTAAACTGTTTCTCAGTAAGTAATACTTGTTATAAATAGTCCCATCCACAAAGACGCGCCCCTCTATTCTTCCTTATAGTTTATAGTGTGTCTGCAACCTTCCACTATATTTTGACTATTATCGGTACTCACTGATTACCTATGAGTGCATACGTACACTACAATTAATAGATACGGGTCATACTCCCCGCATCCGTGACCCCCTCGATTAGAATTAGTGGGGCGCGTCTTCAAGGATGGCACTATCTGTACTTTTTTTTTTTTTTTTTCCTTTATTGGGACATAAAAACAGTTACATATTAAGACTTAAGTTTAAGAACTATAACTACATCATTAGGTTAATATGTAACCCACATCAAATGTCCACAACATAATGTGACAGATTTTCTATACATTACGCTTGATGTGCGCATACAAAGCTACCGTGATATTGTAGTGCAACATGATCTTACTTAACAGTTATTATTACTAACTATTTCCTTTAATAATAATAATAATAAATAATAAATACCTAGGACAATTCCACACAAATTGATCTAGTCCCAAAGTAAGCAAAGCTTGTGTTATGGTAACTAGACAACGATATATTTACGTATATACATAGATATATACTTAAATACATAGGACATCCAAGACTAAGGTACAAATATTCGTGTTCATCACACAAATATCTGCCCTCAGCGGGATTCGAACCCGCGACCTCAAGTTTCGCAGTCAGGAGCTCTAACCACTAGACCAGACGGTCGTCGTTTAATAATGTTGTCTATTTGTTATCTTTGTAGCTTTTTGTTTTATTGCATCGTCATGAGGATATATTCACAATGCCCTACAACTTCTAGAAGGCAACTGTTCTTATTTCTGAGACGTCTTAAGACGTCTCTACATAAATGCGAGAGGACCAAGTAATTTCGTAAATTAAAGCGTAAAACGTTGCTTCTCATCAATATATCTTCTTTATTACACTGTCTCGGTACCGCAGTGGTCTGTGCCGTACATAATTTAACCTGGCGAAAGCGTCAGCTGGACCCGACCACACGTGTACTGAATGTTGTATTCTCTAATCTTGTTTGGAAGATGCTTTGTTATTTTCCTCTCCGAAAATATTACGCGACTCGCTTGATTTATGGGTTGATTAAAGGTTTGCAACTATTCACTATTCCAGAAAATATTAGGTTACAATTTCAACCGATTACAATCATGTTTATTAATATATTAATATGAAAACGTGACTCCTTAAAACGATAGTTATCTGCCACTGAAAGTTCCAGCGAAATCGCTCCGTGAAGCCGTGTTGGCCGAGTGGTTCGAGTAGTTGCCTGCGACACAAAGATCGCAAGTTCGAATCCCGACTGTACTAATAATATTTTACTGTACTCAAGTTCGGTGATTAGTCACACCACGAGCTTGACGATGAAGGAAAACATCGAGAGGAAACCTGCATACGTCTGAGAAGCAATTTAAAGGCGTATGTATGCATAAGGTGTGAGGACATAATCATATTTATGAATATTCTACTATGCAAACATGACTCCTTAAAATGTTAGTTATCTGCCACTGAAACTTCTATCGAAATCGCTCCAGTCGTTTCGGGAATTAATTGGACAGACAGATATTTAGATGAACTTTGTATAAATAGTTTTTGTTATCAGTGTCGTATATACATACATACTTTTATATGAATTTAGGACTTTTATATGAACTGAATTTTATCACAAAAATGGATTTAGTTACAAACATCGTTCTAATGGGACTCCTATATCACACGAAAAACAACGTTATCGGATTTCAGTTTCCCTTACATTGTAGGTATATTTATTTATTAGCTTGTTATGACTGTATATTTGTGGGAATAGGGCGCCTTATTTGTCAATAGGCGGCTTTACGTGATTTTTAATCTGCATATCAGGATGCAGAGAGGACTTATCCTCTTCACGCCTTGCCACATGGATCCCCGAAGGGTAAAGTAGAATCCATCGTCACATATAATGTACGTATTTGAATTTATTTTCAAATAAAATGTGAGATTTCTTAATAATTAACTTTATCCTTAACTGATAAGCTCGCGGTATGAGAAAAGATGATAATCTTTGTACATGACCTACCTGTTGTAACTGTCAGGCTATTCATAAACCTCATTATTATATTTTATTTATAATTAAAATTAATATTATTAAACCTATAAATACGAAATTTTGCGAGGGTATTTGTTCCTCTTTTACGCAAAACTACTGAACGGAATGGGATGAAATACACATATTTTTGTAAGGTGAAGGTGGTAAAGTATGTAAAACCACGGGGCGTAGTTTTTATCCTTATATACAAGCATTTCGTACATATATACACATATGTATATTAAGAGTTGCACATCTTGTTAAAAGGTTTGTAGCGCCCGCCCTTAGTTTATTGCTATAAAGGTTGCATATTCCATCTGGCAAATTGGTACAGCACGGAGTTCTTCAAGAAGGGTGTCAAGAGATTCCTGCAGGGTCGGCAACGCGCGAGTGATACCCCTGGTGTTGCAAGCGTCCATAGGTGGCGGTAACCGCTTACCATCAGGCGGACTGCATGCTTGTTTGCCACCTATGTGGTATTAAAAAAATATTGAATAATTTCGCCTGCAAAGACTCGGAAATTTTCAGGAAGCCTTTTAAATCCTGGCAGCTGGGGAAAACGGTGCGCTCTGATAGACTACATTAAAATATTCATTACCTACGTACAGCTACTCCAAGAGCTTTAATATTGAAGCCACTTTCAAACGCTAGGTGCCTTGCCTTGAGGTATAAACTAGGGAAGGCAGTTTGGAAAAGACAGCTCACATTATCTTGTCAGGGAAACTGCAATTTTCGATTTGTGAACAGCATTAACACAGCCTCAGCACCTAACATAACTGCTCAATATTCCACGACCGATGTGGGAACTGTTATTACATGGTCGATACTTAATACGAACGTGTATAACTGCGAACTATTGAAACAGGAATATTGATTGGCGATCAATCTTGATAACTACTGTAATTTTAAAAGATTCGATAGAAAGTATGAGAAACTTAATATCGCCGCGACAACGAACACCTAGGTACACACCCACTTTCCCCCAGAGATATATTTTAGGTGACAGATCCATCGCCGTTAATCAAGCACGACTATAGATACATACGTATTTGAATTGTTTCTCAGACGCATGCAAGTTTCGTACGGTAAGGTTGGGATTCGAACTTGCAATATTTTTGTCGCAGGCAAATGGTACTCCAACCACTCGGCCACCACGGCTCCTATAAAATCTCGAATCGCCACCTGTAATTTGGTACCTAACTGTACGTACGCAAAAATGTTCATACTATATGTAATATTTTTCACACCTAAAGAAATCGTAAAATATAGATTTTGCTAAGAAATTATTTTGGTCCTTCGAGCAAATTTTGGTTAAGAGCAATGACAGTATCTTGTCGCAAAAATCCGCAATGGTTGCGAATAAAAAATGCGGTCTGCCTTGCCCCAGGGGCCTACATTCTACAATTCATCTTCATAAAATCACCCGAATCCACGGTATTGTGTGTTTGTTGAGCTTTACCAGATGTCGTCCAGAGATTTATTTTATTTTCGACATCACAGGAGACCGAAGAGCTGGCAGCTACCTCGGACAAAGAATTAGCCTAGCTATTTAAAGGGGGAACGCTGCCAGTATCTTCGGAACCCTGCCTAAAGGGACTCCTTTTAACAATATTTTTTAGTTATTATATTATTATTATTTTTTTTCTTTCTTCTTTTTAGTAGTAAGTAAGTTTTTCATGTTATGTCAAATTCATATAGCTGAATATATTTTATTTTTACCAGATACATATTTAATGTTCTGAAGTGGACGGTTTTACGATATCAAACACCATGGCCGGAAACGCACGAATGGGTAAAACAATTGCAGTAATTAAATACATGATTTTACGAGGTCAGGTTCGCAGTGAGACTAGGAATTCGCGTTTGTAAATTACGTTAGCGTTAAAACATTTACTGTCTCACGTTTCATGACTGCCATTTTACATACATTAAAAGATTATATATCTTGTATATCTTACTCCACTCTTGTACTCATCCAGTTTTCACCGGAATTGTGTTTTACGTGCCTACCTGATAGATGACAAATCTATAGCCGTTAGCACAATCGTATATACATACGTCTTCGAATTTGTTCACAAACGTATGTAGGTTTCTTCCATGCTTTCCTTCACCATAAAGCTCGTGGTGACGGCACTTGCGTTCACAAAGTAATTGACATGTTGGAATTCGACCTTGCAATCTTTGAGCTGCAGGCGACTGTTCGATCCACTCGGCCACAATGATACTAAAAAGTTTTATCTTCCAATATTCCTCTCACGATTCGAAGTGCAAACTTTCCTGGCTGTCAAGCTATCAATTGAGCAGTTTTATGCGAACATTCAAATAAACTTACATAACACGTGTCTGCAAGTAGAATAACAAAATCCAGTGGCGATTCTGTAAAATTATGGGCTATACGATAGCTTCGTACAGCAAATGAATAGACGGGATAACTTTGCCCTCAACTCGATAACAACTTGTAGCCAGCTCAGGATGTAAGTTCCACCATCTAGACGTGAGATAAACTACAATTCACAATAGCTTGACAACTGTAATGTTGCCCTCGTGGATAGTTCAAGTGATAATATGCTTTAATTCTGAGCATACAGGGCTTTAATAGATTATCGTATGCTGGCCAATAATTACATTATTTAATTTAATCACAATAGAGTAGAACAAACTTATACATATGTAATACAAAAATATATTACAAATAAATTAACTACACTGACTATTATAAATAAAATAAATTATATGCTCCATTTTAATAATAGGCGATAGGCTGCGATCGTATACAAGAAATATAAGTATACAATACAATTTTAACATCGAAGCGAATATAATAGATAATATAAAAATAATTTGGCATAATCCCTCACAAATTGACCCTGTCCTATACCGTTGGGACCGGTCCCAAAGGTGCTTATGACTTTATATATACAGAAAGAGAACATCGTGAGGAAAACAGCATTATTTTGAGACGAAACAGGTAAAATCTAACCGGCGAGAGACGGAAAACCTTGACTTTAGTATGAATTTAGCGTATTAATGTATTAGATATATAAGTAATGTAATAAGATATATCTCTCTATTTGGCCAATAGACCTCTGTCTATTGAGAATATTGTGGACGAAGATTTAGTATTATTTAGATTTAGGATTTAGTAAGTGCATCCTTAATGGATTTTTCCGCTGCTGTTGTAGAACTACTCGGCTTTCCCGTTCATACGAACATAGTAGGTAGCTATTGATTGCATGTGTAAGATAACAACAAAGGCTCGCGTTTAAATTTGAACTTTAATCCAAGCGACTAACTGTTTAAGTTTAATTGTACATAAGTAATAAGGGTAGACCGTGAGAATAAATACATATGGTGCAACTATACACGCGACATTTTCAATGTTATTCTATAATATCATTGGATTTATATTGAAATAACTCTTTATTAGAAAGACCGCATCCCAAATACCTAGATCAAATCGATCGAACACTCAAGGACGGAAACGTTAAGAGTGCAGAGGGCGAACATGCGTGAAGGGAGAATGTGAACGAAGCGAAAGAAGAAGCTAATTGGCAATCTACTGTCTCTGCCGATCCCGTTAGGTTTTTTTTTTCTTTCTTCCTTCTTCACCGCGTAGGAACACAACACAATAAATTGTGTTATTTGGCTACGGACTTCTATAAGGTGGAGGTCCTGCCCCAGCCGGGCAGCTCCAAATTCGAACGGGAAACCCTTGTTGTGCCCTACTTCTCTTAAACCACGCTCTCCCACAATCGTCCTCGAAGTGGGAGGCATAGGTGCACCGACCTCTTTTCGTCTGAAATATACTGTGATTCTCCCTTCTCACTAGCCTTTTATAGCTTTATTTAAGCCAATATATTGTTCAGTCTTCTCAATTTATTCAAGCCAAACCTAGTGTTATGCTGTTAGTTACTTAGAATGTATCGCTTCATTTATTTTTATTGCAAACTAAGTTTTCTCTTAACTGAACATAAATTTTGAGCCTCCGAGGCCGAAGTTTTGTTGTAAACAAATTTATTGGCCGAAGATCGCTTCTAAGTAAATTCAGCGCCTGAATAGCTCGGGGATTCAATCAAGTCTGAATTGAAATTAATGAAGTGTTTATTTTATAGCACAATAAGTTTCGACGGTCGGCCAGTTTCACTGTATTTCACACTTGATGCTCCTATTAATTGTCTAATAGTTATTCTAGTCTAATTGTCTAATATCTATCTGTCTAATGTCTAATATTATGAGTTATAAAACAATTGTCTAAGTTGTTTTATAACTCATAATCGCCGGCCGTTTGCTTGTTTGCGACCCGAGTGATATATTTACAAAACAATATTATATCCTTCAATCTTACTCATATAAAAATACGAAAGTTTGACAGGATGTATAAAAGTTTGTTACTCAACAGCTGAACAAAATTGGATGAAAATGTTCATGTTGATAGAGACAAAACAAAGAGGATGAGGCATGTAGCTGCGGGACATATCTAGAATGTATATAATAAACATAATACGGGATATAGTGCCGTCCTTGGCGTCAGTTTGTATGAATAGTTGTAGAATTAATTTAACCTGGCACTATGACGGTACGATGTCATGCATACATCTCCGGTAGATATTGCGGAATCTGATTTGATAGAGTACAAAGATAGAGTTTAAGATATAAATATATGTGTCTTCTTTCCACTCCTCTCTCTCACTCCGCGAATCTTTATAAAATTTGCATGAAGATAAGCACGTTCAAACAAAGTCTGTCTTTAAAACATATAACAATAAAACAAAATTGTTCTCTTCGTATGTCATTTGGCCACATCGCAACTGTCAGCGGAAGTGCCTTCAGACCACCTGGTGCGCGCGCGCCGGTGTGCAGTCAACCACACCCAACCTGCACCCCTCTGTTGTCCCAACGTAATTGTATACGGATAGGTACTGAACGGTGAAGGAGAACATCGAGAGGAAACCTTCATACGACTGAGCAAACGTGTACAGTACAGGGTGTGTGGGTACTACGTAAACACCTTTGCATACCCCTTAGGGGACCCTTGTCCCACAAGGGTCCCCTAAGGGGTATGGCGTGAGGATATATTATTATTATATAAGTCTGTGAAACCGACATGACTGTTAGTCTCTAAAACCTTTCAGGGGCACATTTCCACATACGGATCAATAAACCTAGGCATAGTTGACGCTAACGTATCTAACAAGCTTTCCTTTTAGTGGATCGTGTCATTGTAATTTGCATATTGAGTGCTTCTAATGCCTCTAATCGTGTTGTCTTACCGACTGACTATGTATTAGTTTAGACACACAATGATATACGATAATAGTCCTTATTATAACTAAGTTAACTCCCAAATTATATATTGACTCCTGGCATATGAGGTGTCGCCTAAATATTTCCTACGCTGATCCAGTTATATTTCCATGACGTACTGGGCTTAAGACATTTACTTATAATTATTATAAATAAAATAATATATATATAAACAGCCGTGGTGGCCGAGTGGTTCGAGTAGTTGCCTGCAACGCAAAGATTGCAAGTTAAAATCCCGACTGTACCAATAAGTCTTAAAGAGCTAAAGTACACTAATTAGTCACACTAAGCTACATACACTTGAGAAGACATTCAAAGAAGGAATATGTATAGTTGTGCTTCAGTAACGGCGATGGACTCGCTATCTGTCTCGTTAGCACCTAAATTACTATCTCTGACGGAAAGTGGGTGTGTGGGTGAACTGCCTTTGCACCTTTGCGGTAAGCAAAGCCTTAGGGGACCCTTGTGGGAAGGCGTGAGAATACATAAATACCTTATCACTTGCACAGGGGTGATGCATTGATGATCACGCATGATTTGAGCAGGTAATGCTTTCGAGACCACTTTCTTTATAGAATCCTACTGTATAATATCATTAATGATTCGAAGTCATTATATGTTTTTTCCGCTGTCAGGCAAAAAAACTGAATGGAATTGGATGAAATTTGGTACAGAAATTGATTATTATCTGTATTAACATATAAGGTGTTTTATTCTAGAAAAAACGCCGCGCGCTTCTTGTAGTTATAACGATTATGAAATAATACAACACCGATGCTATTTTTAAATAGTGACAGAGTTTATAAATATGTTCGTTTGTTTGTAACAAAAACGGCGAACGTCTCATTCGGTACGCAGTGAGAATAGAGCACCAATTTTCTTTAGGCTTACATACCTCTTTCGCTTCATCCACGTTCATCAGTCTCTTCATAGATGATATTATTATCGGAGTTTTTTTATACTACAAGAGTGGCAAACAAGCATACGGCCCACCTGATGGGAAACGGTTACCGTAGGCTATTTACGCTCACGATACCGAAGTATCACTTGCGCGTTGCCACGTGATGACATCTATGTACGTTTTAAGTTTTTGGAACCCGAGGTATTAGTTATTATTTAAAGTACGACGCGACGTTAAGCCCAAAGTAGTAGTGTCTGGCCTAGCCGAACATGTGTGGCTTTGCAAATATCCTCCTCTCTTTGTCCTGGCAACCCTAACCGCAAGGTTTTAAAAATAATAACCCATTAAATTATTCGATTCTGACCCTTCGGTCCGTTACAGATCCCAGCATTAGCATAATATTTCAATGACCTCTGAATTCGCTTATCGATCTCAAATTTGTTCTTTTGAAATGCAAATGATAACGTAATTGATTATCTTTATTTACCACTGGTTGAACTGTAAATCTTTATGACCACTTCCGGTTCTTTTGTTTCATAGTAGTGACTTGAATTATAATTGAGCACGCTGTATAGTTTTTATAATTAATTTGTTATTATTATTAGTGTTGTAATTTATCAAACTATGATCTTTACGTGAAGGAAAATTAGTGTCAGAAAACCTGCATACGTTTGGAACGAAAATTCCAAGACGAGTCATGGTTGAGGAACGTCACGCACTTGCTATCTTTCACGTTGGCAACTAACTGGAATGAGGGTATTATTACTCCTTTGTCTATCCAATCAGAAGCCGTGTGTCTGTAAGGAAAGGCATGAAGATATTTAGATATTTTAATCGAGGATATATGTATCCTCTTTTGAGATGAAATGAAAAAAAGGGTGTATTTTAAACCAATAATAGTTCAGTTTGCCAAGTAATTAAACTCACGTTACCAACACAGTTTCTATTCAACTAATGAAGTTGAATCGTTCGTTATGGATAAGGGAACTGTTGCTTGCTTTACCCAACCCTGGGTAGGGCGACGTATGAGATCGCCTAATTAACGGAGAGTGCCAAGTTTGGGCGGGCGTAAATACGTTCATGTCTGCTAAACTTTTAATGTACGCAGGCTTTTGCGTCCAAACCGAAGTTTAAACGATGAAAAATTTATGAGCTTCAAATATTTCAATTATAACTTTAATGTATTGGGTTAGTTACTTAGATATATTTATAAAGTATATGTATGGATACTATCTATGTATGTACTAACCAAAATTTAATTAATGCCTTTGATTTTTATGTTAGACTTTTGTGCTCCTAAATAAAGTAAATAAAGAATATGAAATACCCATATTTAATATTTGAGCGATGTGGTGGCCCAGTGGTTCGACTAGTTGCCTCCGACACAAAGATCGCAAGTTCGAACTCCGGCTGTACCAATGAGTTTTTCTGACCTTAAGTACAGTGATTAGTCACACCACGAGTTTTACGGTGAAGGAATACATTAAGAGGAAACCTGCATACGTTTGAAAAGCAATTCAAATACGTATGTATAGTCGTGATTCAGTAACGGCGATGGAATCGCCATCTGTCACGTTGGCACCTAAAATATATCTCTGGCGGAAAGTGGGTGTGTGCGTACTACCTATATACCTCTGCCTACCCCTTCAGGGACCTTTGTGGGAAGGCGTGAGGATATATTACATAATTGTATTAATATTTGTGTTCTCTTGTCTGCAGCCGCAGCGAGTCGGCTCTGAACAGCCCCACAGAGCCTGATATATCCCTGGCAGCGTCTCTCACTGACCCCATGGAGGCACACACCCTGGATGAAGCCAGGAGGTCTATCAGGTAACAGTGGTATCCTGGAATAATATCGCCATATAAAATGTAGATAACTAGTCATTTCAATAATAATAAAATTGACTGTCCTCTAAGGAGTCATATAACAAGCTGTAATGTACGTGTGATGCCATATTATTGCCATATGAATTTAATTAATCTTAATTTCCTATATGTTATGCAACAATGACAATAAATTAATAACACCAATGATGAAAGTGCAATCTGCAACAACCTATATTTTTTTATACCATGTTTCAGAGATCTCCGGATGAAGTATCGTGCACAAGCTCATCAACTGCTTACGTGGCGGCGCGCGCACCGTACTCAGGAAGAACTGGTCTCCCGGCTGCAACGAGAAAAGGCAGAACAGCTCAAGTCTCTCTCCAGTCAACTCCTTCTTTTCGAATCACGACTCGTTCGAAAACAGAAGGAAATTACTACCATGCTAGCCGTCAGAGAAACTATAATACTGAAACAACAGAAAGTCATCGAATCACTTCAAGCAAAACTACTCGACAACGGAATAGATATGTCTCAACCTATCCCAGATTTTAGAGATATGCTTCAAGATACCCATATTACAGGAGACTTTGATTCCCTAAACGATTCAGACTCGGCTGTTATTATGGAAGACGTAGACTGGGACAGTAGTAATATGCCACACATACCACGGTTCAGGTCAACGAACCCAGATAGCGTCACTATAGTCAGGTCCATATCGGACGCAATAGACCCCAATCTAAAGTACAACGTAGTCCGACGACCAAATGGGTTCTTACGGAGACCTGAGATTCTAGAGACAGTATACAGCGTAGAGGAAGAAGTAGACGGAGACTCAACAAAAGGTCTGAGTGCCCAGAACAGCACAGAGAAGGAATTAAAAGATGCCAATAGAACAGACGAAGAGAAATCCAAGGAGTCTACTCTTTTAGCCCAAAGACGAGACAACTTCCGAATGAGGAGCGTTGTGTTAACCGCTGAAGTGAAGAGTATAGACAACGATAAGGATCTCAAGCCTAAGACTGGGAAAGATGTGTGGTCATACAGCTACGTGCCAAAGAGGATGACTCCTTTAAACGATTCCGAAGAAGAGGCCACTTCCAATGCGGAGAGTGAAGAAGAGCCGGAATCGAAAGCGAATCCCGTCGTGACCTACAATCGAGTGATGTCCAATCACAGGAACGTGACAAAACCCAAAGACGTGAAGTACAAGCGAATAAACAAAGCCAAATCAAAGAGCTTGGAGGAATTGAGGGGAAGGTTAAAGAATTGGGTTGACAAGGGGAATAAGCTGACCAATATACCGCTGGAGCATGCTCAAAGCTATGCTTAAGAGCTTCAAAGGTCGAAGTATTCAGAGACATGCACACGTGATTAGAAGGTTACGGGGCAGCTGAGAATAAATCAATGGATGGAAAATACTGTTATCATATCTAGCAAGTACCTTGTCAACCTCCTACCTTCTTCTGATGGGAACGTGTACTAGCGTGTAATAACTTGGCACGAGGAAGGCACGGGTGTTAAATCCTAAAAAACAGATATCAGGCTGAATCAGTAAGAAATAACCATCTTTAAGAGCCTTGTTTGTTTGGGAAGACAACTCAAGAATGACCTTAGTTGCCATCTGTGGCTTGAAAATGGATACAGAATTAGATCGATACAAAACACGTTATGTTCTATTAAGGCACTTGAAGTTTTTGGAAGTTCCTTTAGTTAAGTAGTTGTGAAATACCATTCGAAGTGATTTTGAAAAGCATTTAGATTTTTCTCTCTAAAGAGCTTTCGCTATGTCACAATGTGAAATACATAGATCACACGTTGTTGTTAGCTATGTTATAATAAAGTACCTTTTAAATAATTTAGGGTTGTAGCTACAGCTTTATATCTGAGGCAAATCACTATTCTTGATACTCATACTATTGTAAATAGATTTTCTTATACTAATATGGTTACTTTTGTGAAACTAGGATACGGTGGTTGATTTCACGGTTTTCTATTTTATATTTCGGCCTAAATTCTATAGCTTTGTTGCTATAATTAATACTTTGAATAAATCAAAACAATTGTGAAAATTGTATTTGTTTATTAACGTCAATAATTTTGTTGCATATCCTTTAGAGATAAGAGATTAGAGATATTGCTTCGACGATATATATCATTGTAAGAAAAGTCTTGGAGACTATTTGCGTCCAAAAATAGAGAACCGTGAAAAAGTATTGAAATGAGACTAAGTAATTTTCGCGCACGACTGATTTGGTGTATTTCATTTACATTTAGCTCAAATTATATAATATACATAAATAAAACTCTATATATATTATAATATTGTTTATGGACGATGTATGTAAACGAACAGCTTGGTGGGAATCGAGGAATGTTCTGTGATGTTGTGAAGTCATTTTAAAAATTCATAAGTAAGTTTGTTGTAACTATTGTAGAATAAACTTTCCGCAAGAACCATAATAATTATTTAGAACCATATATATTTATTTTAATCGTGTTTCGGTGCCAACTAATTATAATATATTAATAATAATTAATATCTATAATAATTATCTTATATTATAATATCTTAATTAATAGAGCACTGATATCTTTATACATTATGGACAAATATTGGTTGATCATTTAATTTCTTGATGGCGCGTGATAATATGTATTTAATTTATCTGGTAATTGTTATATTTCGCTTGTAAATGTATCACCATTCCTCCCGGTGTTGTCTGGAAATATTTTTTATCACAATTACTTCAAACATTATGAGAAAATTTCTCGCATTGGTTGCTCGTAAGTTTTCCTGAATGCATAAGTAACGATAATAAAGTAAGTAGGCTCGAAAATAACCTTGACTATAGGAGTCAAGGTTATTTTCGAGCCTACTTCAAAAAATATATAGAAATGGCTTTTTTCGGCAAAAACGTGCTCAACTTATTATTCGCATATCGTATTCATATAACAGGAACATGTGTTCCGCCATATACTGCCACGTGACAAATATAATTGTCACGTTTTGCCGCTGCTTGTCGCTGAAAGGAAAGGCTTAACGTGTTTCATTTCATTTGTTTGCCAATTCAATCAGGTAACAAAATAAACATAAAAGCTATGTACCAATTTACAGCAAGCATCCTGGGTTGGTCCCAGTAAGTAAAAAACACAATGAGCAGAAAAATACTAGTGGTTCTTTAGACGATAACTTTTATTTCAGTCCTATTTGGTTCCGACACTGCATTAGATTTTCTCTGAAAGATAAAGAAATACAAGTACATATAAAGAGCATTGCAATAAAATCAATCGAGAAAAAAGTTATTCAAATCAAACTAGGCAGCATGATTCCTGACCATAGCCTCGTAACAAATCAGCCGCATGAAACAAATAAACTTGACGTGTAGTGGGATATTCAAAAATATATAGAGTATTGACAATACATTAACTAATCGTTGTACAAAAACTTTCAGTTGTTAACATCTAATGTTGTCTATAGATAACCTATATACAAGTACTTTAACAATCACGAACTCAATTATTCCGTATTGAACCTCGTTCTCTTCGGGATCGGGATGCTGGGATAATGGCGTCCTCTGGAGTTTTGTTAAACTTGCGAATTCGTTACAGATTAAAACACAATATTTGCATGGAAAACGCTGAACTTACTCAATTCGTTTCACGATAACAAAATGAACCAAAATCTTGTTATGCAACAAGTAAAGTCAGTTTACTTAAAGTTTACTTAAAACACTAAATTAATGCCCAGAATATAATTAAAGATGTGTATAAAAATATATGCTTGACGAGTTCAGTAGAAAGTATTATATTTACAATATTAATTTTATTAATAAAAAACCTTTTTTGACACATTCGAATCTATTGGAATATTTCGCATCGCACCTCATACTACCTGGTACTTGAAAGTATTTTTTATGTTTATATAAAAAAATATGACTTGATAAATTTAAGGTTTGCATGTTTGGAAACCTTTTGTTGATTAGCAACGATTTTTTTGCACGCGGCAAACGGGCATGAACAACGTAAATAAAAAAATCATATTTGGATACACCTCTTTTAGAAAGTGTTAGTTATTAACTAAGTAATTAAAACACTTAATACCTAATGTACAATTGAGTACCTAATAAAATCAATGTTGGTTCGAAGTATCAAAAATGTCCTATAATATGTATGTACATAAAACCGTGAAATATTGATTTACATTTTAATTAAATGATCAACCTATATTTCTCCACATACCTATCGTTTCCCAGCTGTGTAGTAAGAAAATGACTTAAATAAATATTTTAATATATTAACAAAATCATGTACGTACACCGTTTGTCATTCCTAATGATAGTCAGTACAATAAAAACATATGAATGACCTGATTGAATCATTTGCCCTGTGTTTCAAAATATCGCACAGAATGTATGCACCTTAATACTTAAGTATTGTGCACTTTAATACTTAAGCTGCGCTGCAGTAAGCATCGGGTTAAGCATCTTAGTGCTTTATCCCAAATAATGTAAGAGATGGAATCCATACTAACATTTAAATGCGACAATCACTCTGTTTACTCACGACTAAACGGCTGAGCGAATCGTAAGGAAATTTGGCTAGCAGATAGGCCATATCGCGGGGAAGGACTAGTTTTAATCTAGGGAAATATCTTAAAGGCGTGAAATAGGTGCTGAAAGTTTACAACTTTCAGAGGCATTCATAATCCCAATGATAACCTAGTTAGGGACACGACATCTTATATATATTTCAACTCCGACCAATAAAAAAAGAAAGACAGAACCATCCAATACTACGGGGTGAGGCAACCAAAAGGAAGCCGATAGGGCCATAGGAAGCCGACCGGCCGCCATTTGGCCTTTAGTAAGAGACAGCGCACGTCGTTAATTTGGTGTTAAGAAAAAAAAAATATGCCGTCCTGTGTAGTCAAATGGTGTAAAAATAATTAATGTGCACAAAAGAAACCATGTGGGATTACTTTTCACAAGTAATTAATT
Source organism: Drepana arcuata (assembly GCA_016069955.1). Lineage (NCBI taxonomy): Eukaryota > Metazoa > Arthropoda > Insecta > Lepidoptera > Drepanidae > Drepana > Drepana arcuata. The sequence goes on along the minus strand of JACCPG010001948.1, from coordinate 1,196 downwards.
GAATATTCGTGTATTACCAGTAAAATTATGAATTTAACCTATTATTATTATTGCAAATTGTCTCGGAACACAAAACCTCGACCAGTGTTGCAGCATGTCACATGTTTTTTTTTTTCCCAATAATAGGGTAACTTACTGTAGTATCTTATCAAATTGATTATTTACCTTGGATTGGTTATTTATATTCAATCTTTAAGATTATAGTATTTTCAAATATTAAATTATTTCGTTAGTCTGTCATTCTTCATCAAAATATCAAACGATTTTATTTAAAATTATATCACGCAGCACGACCCCTTGTCATATTATTATAAATACGTTTTATAATTTGTTTTATTTTAGGTTCCCGACTGAAACAGTATGGAAAGAAAGATGGATTAGGGCTATAAGGGATAGTAGAAATGAAGAAGTTTGGTTACCCTCAAAATATAGTGTTGTTTGCTCAATACACTTTGAAGAGTGCGATATATACTACACAAAATGTGGGCTTCGTCGTATTTATTAAAAAAAATATTTATTTATTTATTTAAAATCACCCTGTATACCACTACAAGTTAGTAAAAAGCTTGAAAAAAAACTTATCTATTGAAGTCTTTTATTACTATTAATTTTTAATAAATTTAATAGGAAATCAATTACATTATGTACTTTATGTAGTCATAACTTTGTAGTACAATCAGACTGCAATGGGTTGGGAGCTTGGCAACCTGAGATACAGAGTTGGCAACATTATTTTTTAGCACACAAGCGCACGCCTTACACAGTTCACGCACACATGAATTTGACAGCGGCTTCACCTAATTAACAGTCAATACTCTGTCTATCTTTTTTTATTGGTCTGAGTATTTCAAAAAGATATTTTTCTTTCTTTTTCGTAGTTTTTTATCCTCCTTCCCATAAGGGTCCCCGAAGTGGTAGGCAGAGGTGTATAGGTAATACCCACACACCCACTTTCCGACAGAGGTATACTCATTGGTACAGTCGGGATTAAAACTTGGGACCTTTTGTGTCGCAGGCAACTGCTCGAACCACTCGGCCACCAGGGCTTTTTTTTTTATACAACAAGAGTGGCAAGCAAGCACACGGCCCACCTGATGGGAAGCGGTTACCGTAGCCTATTTACGCTCACGATACCGAAATATCACTTGCGCGTTGCCACTCTGTGTTCGGAGAGTTACAGTGTGTTGGCAGCATAA
>JACCPG010001946.1:0-31441 GCA_016069955.1 Drepana arcuata | reverse complement strand
AGTATAAAATAACTTGCTTGTAGGTCGGTTATGCAACTGGCTACATTTGGGCGGCAGCCAGGGCGGTTGGGCGGGCGGGATTTAGTGTGCCGGTTCTAACACGAGAATTTATATTATTCAAGTTTTTTCAGATTATTTGGTAACTGTGTGGGTTTGTAATTTTATGTTTAAACTGTAAATAAAGTCTTGGATTTAATTAAATTGGAGAGAGATTTCGTTGCCCATTATTACAATGTAATATGCAATGTACAACAACTCTACAGTTTTTTAAAGCATGTAATGATGTTTGATGAATGTGGATGAAGCGAAAGTCTGTAAAGTGCAAAGAGAAATAACGCTCTACTCTCTCTCTGCCTACCCGGTGTCGGCGTGATGAAAGTATGTATGTACATAAGTAAGACATTAAGACCTGTGGCAGTTATTATAGGTCGAGATATTTAACTCATCGCTAGTACTAGTACCGTAGGAGGTAGGCAGAGGGAGTGGAGTGACAGTACTCATTCGTCGCAACTCAAAAATTGCGTAAATTAACTTTTAAACGCAATTAGCGCAAAAAATACCTGGCGAATAACAGACGTAAACATATCTCTTTACTATGCAAATCGATCGGACGCTCAAGAACGGGAACGTCAAGAGTACTCGAAACCGACGAGCATGTATGAAGGCACACTACTACCCCGTTAGGGACTAGGCTATGTATGTATGTATGATACTTAATGTGCACTTACGTTTATACGCGTATATCCAAGAATGCATCTTGCAACTACACATTGTAGGAGTAATTTCTTCATGCCAACCCACAAGGGTCCCTGTAGAGGTAGAGGTGTGTACGGAGTACACACACACCCACTTTTCGCCGGCAAATTTTTTTAGATACTTACGTGACAGACAACCAGTCCATTATAGTTTCTTAAGACTGATTATATAGGCTGATTATTATTATTACTGATTATATATTAATGTCTTCTGAAACGTATGCAGGTTTCCTCTCGATGTTTTTCTTCACTCGTGGTGTGACTAATCACGGTATTTAAATTAAGAAAAACTCAACGGTACAGTCGTGATTCATACTCGTTACAACAATCTTTTTGCTGGCAATTACGCGAACGTCTCGGCCACCACTCTTTCTTTCTCTCGCGAGTGGCTCACTCTGTATTCGGAGAGTAATGCAGCGTTGGCAGCATTATGAGAATAACCCTCTGCTGCCAACACAATATAACTATACTCCGCTTTCCCAAAGAGAAAGAGAGAAGCCTCATTCATCGCGTAGGAACACAACACAAAACAATAGTGTTATTTGGCTACGGACTTCTATAAGGTGTAGGTCCTGCCCCAGTCGGGCAGCTCCATATTCGAACGGGAAACCCCATTATGCCCTACCTCTGTTATATACTAATATGGTAGTGTACATAGTATACTCGTAGTTATCTATACTATAATAATATTATAAAGAGGAAAGATTTGATGGTGAGATATTCTTTCACCATTGGAAAGCTACATTCACCCTGATGACATAGGCCATATTTTCTTATATAAAAAAAAGGATGTCCACCCGTGCGAAGCCGGGACGGACCGCTAGTTAAATCCAAAACGATGTCATAAAACGTGTCGTTACTGCAGCGTCCATCATGAACAATCTTTATGATTGTTATCGACGCACGCAGAAAATATGATGCGTCGGCGAAAAGTTTGACTCGCGCTGGTTTATGGTCCAATATTAAAGATATATTCGCTATTTTATAATCTCTGCTTGTGAGCTTGTACATTTACAGGTATATATAGAATCGTATTGGAAATACATTAATATGGGGGGAGATAGCTTCAAGGGATTCTTATAACGTCAACTGGTCTGTCAAGTTTATTTATTGATAATATACTTCTCATTAGGAAAATTGAAACTCCTTGCAAGTTTATGTTTTGTAAGGATATCAGAAAAACACTATATTTAGGATTATATGTCAAATGTCGTTTATCTTCAGACTTCCTTAAACAGTTTGTAGGCTAAGGATGAGCTCTACTTTGGAACTGCAAAGGTCTCATGCGCGGTTCCAAGGGAGTCTCCTTCCGCGAATGCTCTGACTGTAGAATGAGCTCCCCGTTGAGGTTTCCCTGGAGAGTACAGCATAGAGTCCTTCGAGAAGGGTGTGAAAAGATTCCTGCAGGGTCTGCAGCCCGCGACCTTGGTGTTGCAAGCCTCCATAGGCGGCGGCAACCGTCTATCCATTAGACGGATCGCAGGCTAGTTTACCACGCATGTGGTATAAAAAAACCTCTTTTCTCCGGACGTCAAAAGACGTCAAGAGACGTGTATATTGTCGCGCTTAGAGATGGCTTCCAGACTAGTGTTTACATATCTGCCTACGTTTCTGTACGTGACCCGTGTATTAATACATAAAACAAATTTTAAATCTAACAAAGATATATAAATATATACTTACTAGATACTTGTATAATTATAATATTCTTATTTTATATTTATATATTATTAATATAGAATAGAATATATAATATTCTATTCTAATATTAGAATAGAATACTTATATTTGTACAAATATGAGAGACATGTCGGAGAGGCGTCAAGAAAACGCAAAACCGGCGAGCATGTATTATGAGTCTGATGTATGTGGATGAAGCGAATGTAGGATAACCGACGCTCTACTTCTTCTGCCTAGGACTTAAGGGACTCGGCGTTTATATATATACAAGTATACATATAAGAAAAGCGTCTTATTGCGAACTCGCTGTCTCCTCTCGCTTAAGCTAGCACTTGCTGGACTATCGAGCGCACGTTGACTGACGGACTTTGACCTCTGTACTACTCACTTACTTGTTACTTATTGTTGACTTCAAACAAAAGATACAGGAGCACCCTGTAGGTACCTCAGAATACACTGGAATAATTATTAAGATACTTAAAGTCACTACAATTACTAAGATACGTAAAGTAAATATTAAGGTAGTTAAGAGTAGGTAACCATGGAGTTTCTTGCCGGTTCTTCTTCATGGAAACGACCAATCCGAACCGTGCACCTTTTTCGACGTTTTATAACTGCCCACCTAGGCCTATGTGAAATAAAAATATTTCGATTTGATTTGAGTCCGAGTAATTCGAGAAGTTGTCTCCAACACATAGATTGCAAGTTCGAATCTCGACTGTAACAATGAGATTTTTTATTTTAAGTATAATGATTGTTCATACCAAGAGATTAACTTATGCGGAACATCGAGAAGAAACCTGTAAACGCTTGAGAAGAAGTTCAAAGGCGTATGCAAAGCAGTGCTTGAGTAACGGCGATGGACGCACCATCTGTCACGTTGGCACCTAAAATATATCTCTGGTGGAAAGTGGGTGTCTGGGTACTTACTACCTTTACACCTCTGCCTACCTCTTCGGGACCCTTGTGGGTAACCGTGAGGATATATTATTATTTATTTTATCTTGTATAACTACTCCATGAAATGTCAGATAATTTGCCAGGAGTCTATGTTCATTTGTTTTCAGATGTGGGAGTCGCAGCAGTCGCAGCAGCGCATCACAACGGAACACATGCTTCAGGCACAGTATGGCACAGCGCTGGAGAGCTGAACTAATGCTTGTTCGAGCTTGTCGGTGAGTTGCTTGACCAAATTAGATATATAGGTTTTAAGAGAGGTAGGGTATAACGGGTTTCCAGTTCGAATTTGGAGCTGCCCGCCTTTTTTTTTATACCACATGGGTGGCAAACAGCCGATTACCGCCGCCTATGGACGCTTGCAGCACCAGGGGTATCACTCGCGCGTTGCCGACCCTGCAGGAATCTTTTCACACCCATCTTGAAGAACTCCATGCTGCACTCTCCATGCTGTACGACTGGGGCAGGACCTCAACCTTATAGAAGGTCGTAGCCAAATAACAAAACTTTTTTGTGTTGTGTTTCTAGGCGGTGACGAGTACTCTTGACGTTCCCGTCCTTGAGTGTCCGATCGATTTGGTCTAGGTAGTTGGAACGCGAATTTTCCTCTTCTTGCACACACTTTCGCACTGTATATCTGTTTTGTCAATATTTATTTACCTTAGTGCTATTGAATCTTACTAATATTATAAATGTGAAATTTAGAAGTTTGCGGTTCTTTCACGGCCAAACGGCTGCACCGATTTGGCTGAAAGTTGAAATGGTGATAGCTTATACCTAGGAATAGGAGATAGGCTACCTTTTATTTAATCCTGAAAAAATCAAAGTTCATATATAATAATGTGTGATGCTCTTTCATGATGTGATGTGATGTCAGGAACATTTTCAAAGCTACTTTTTCGAAGAGTGGGCTTTACTTTTACTCCACGCGGGCGAAGCCGCGGGCATAAGCTTGTATTTATATATATCAAAGTAACAAATATGTAACAACAAATGCGATTCGGATGTTTGGGGAAACCGGGCCAGGCGATTACTATAAGGATGTAGATACAAATGAAGTTATCAGCGTATTAATTAACTTACTTACAAGCTGCATTGGTTCGGTTGAAGTTCATTCAGCTGGCAATTACTGTTCGCGAGCCATATTGATACAATATCTATTGATAACGTTACTGATGTTGGCCTCGACTCCGTTGTTAGGCGGATATGTAGGTATCTTTTCAATCCAATTTAATTTATATCTAATACATATTTATATATTAAAAAGCCGTGGTGGCCGAGTAGTTCGAGCAGTTGCCGGCGACATAAATATCGCAATTTTGAATCCTGACTGTACCAATAAGTTTTTCTGAAATTAAATACAGTGATTAGTCACACCACGAGCTTTACAGCGAAGGAAAACATCGAGAGGGAACCTGCATACGTCTGAGAAGCAATTCTAAGGCGTATGTATTCTCTTCCTTCCCACAAGAGTCCCCGAAGGGGTAGGACGAGGTGTGTAGGTAGTACCCACACACCGACTTTCCACCAGAGATATATTTTAAGTGCTTAGGTGACATACGGCGAGTCGCCATATATCATATCGTATACCGTATCGCTGTTACTCAAGCACGACTAATACATACGCCTTTGAATTTCTTCAAAATCAAAATCAAAATCTTTTTATTTCACATAGGCCCAGGTGGGCACTTATAAAACGTCGAAAAAGAAGCACTTCTTAAACGTATGCAAGTTTGTGAATTAAAAAATCATGAATATTTATAAAAACTAATCATTTTCTATATTACATAATATAACTATATTATATTAATACATATTTTATTTATTTATTTAAAGTTTATGCACAATTTCAGTACAATGGTGGACTTAATGCTAAGGCATTTTCTCCCAGTTAACCCTTGACAGGAGAAACATAGAAACATATTTTATTTATTTATGTTTAGAAAATTTTAAATTTAAATTCATATTTTTACTCAAATTTCATTGAATACACACATCTTGTCATTGAATATTCTTTTATCTTATCTCCTAAGGCAAAAGGGTCACCGAAGGCATAGTCATAGTCACACATCGGAGATTTATCGCGATGCCAACGCGACAGATGGCAAAACCATCGCCGTTAATCAAGCACGATTATTCATACGCCTTTGAATTTCTTCTCAAACGTATGCAGATTTCCTCTCGATGTTTTCCTTCACCGTAAAGCAGTGGTGTGTCTAATCACTATACTTAAGTTCAGAAACACTCATTGGTACAGTCGGGATTTGAACTTCGAATCACTCGGCCACCATGGCTCTATTGAATTTACTATATGTTTGAGTTTATATCTCAATAAACTGGTTTCTTAGTTAAACCTGTGAGAAACTGTTCCGGGGCAAACGTACACACATCATCACCTCTCGGGGTAGGAAAAGATAGCGCCAGTTCTTGCAAAGCTTGCAGACCTGTTTTAGCTTCATCAATATTCATTAGTCTCTTCATTCATAATGTAGGTACCTACAACATATTAAACGAAACATTACGTGAGGACTTTATCAAGTGTTAGCGCTGACATTTTCATGAACCCGCGATTACCCCAAACTCCAATAACATTAGTTGACTATACTTGGAATAGTGTTATTTAATTCGCTGACTAACCTTTTAATAGTGTTTACGTCTAGCAAAACATCGAGGGATCAAGTACACACACAGATAATGAGAACCTCTTTGTTGTCCAGCAAAGTTGGTAAAAACTGCACACATATTACGAACATATTATTGTGACATATTAGTCAACCACGAGCTTTACAGTGAACGAAATCATCGAGTGGAAGCCTGCATACGTCTGAGTCGCAATTCAAAGGCGTATGTATAGTCGTGCTTGAGTAGCGGCGATGGACTCGCCATCTGTCACGTTGGCACCTAATATACCTCTGGCGGAAAGTGGGTGTGTGGGTACTACCTATACACCTCTGCCTCACTGGATTCTTGTGGGAAGGCGTGAGATATATATTACGACCTCAAATCAATTTTTTTTCTTTATATGTACGTAGAAATTCCGTGTCTTATTGTATACAGAACGTCATCACTTGTCTCTTAGGGGGAGTCTCTTTCTCTCTCTTTTTCTTTTCTCTTACCGACAGGGAGAATACAGCGCTATTTCTAGACCTACACGCCTTTTGCTTCATGCACATTCACAGGTTTCTTTCGACAACTCTTGATATAGTGACGTATAAATAATAATTAATCGATTTGATCGAGTCTCTCAAATGAGTCTCCTTCTTAGAACGCTCAAGCTAATGAACTCCCTGTCATGGCATTGTTTCCTACTAAGGTGGCATCCAAACATGTGTTTCATCTGATGGTAAGCGGTTACCGGTACGGACGCCTGCAACACAGAGATAATGACGCGAGTTGCCGACGCTGAAGGATTCCATGGTAAAAAACACCTCAACGGTAGCGGTAATGGCTTCTCACAAGGCGGGCGGGAGGCTTGTCACCATATATGACACTTTGATGGCACATGAAAATGCTCCCGGTCTTTCTCTGTAACCTCCTCTACCTTAATGCTTTCCCTCAGTGAAATATATTTCTCTTACTCCCGGCAACGTTATGCATTTTTCTTCCCTCATAAGTCTGTCATTGTCTTTACCACACGACCAACCGTTATTTAATAACACCGAATATTTCATCACGCAACGTTTAGATGATGCAGAAAGTTGCTGATAAAATCATGCGTATTCAGTAGAGTTCAATGCCGACCGTTGCCGCTTCTCACTATCTCTGTCGACTTGCCGACTAGTGTCACTGACCTGTCACTATTGTCATGAACTAGCAAGACAGTATATGTCTTGGAATATGTTTAAAGCGCAGTCACTTAATGTACGCGACACGCGTTAGAGTTCGTTGCTTACTTCATATGATTAGTCGTGACATTTGGTTATCTCCAGAGTATAACTTAGGTACCAATGTGACAGACAAACAACTGGCTACTACAAACATAGATATAATCACGCCGAGTCTCTACCGGGGTAGGCAGAGAGAGAGTAGAGCGCCAGTTCTCTCTAAGCTCACATACCTCTTTCGCTTCGTCCACATTCATCAGTCCTTCATACATTATCGCCGGTTTCGAGTACTTTTACATTTCCGTCCTTGAATGTACCATCGATTTGTTCTGAGTAGTTGGAACGTGGTCTTCCTTTGCCTCTTTTACTAGATCTAACTAATATTGCACATTTAAAAGTTTGCAAGGATTTTTACGCAAGTGAATCCGCGAGGAACAGCGTGACCGTAAATATATGTATGACTAGCGGCCCGCCCCGGCTACGAACGGGTGGACATTTTATTTTTTAATCATTTTGGAATACAATTTTTTTCCTTCAATTAAAATAGCCTATATTAATCAGTGACAATGTAGCATTCAAAAGGTGAAAGAATTTTTTAAATCAGTCCAGTACTTTTTGAGCCAATTCCTTACAAACATACTTACATACAAATCTTTCCTCGATATTATATTAGTATAGATTACGCCTCTGGCCACTTCTTTGTTTAAAGGGGAAGGCTTGACAATATAATATATTGCCTTCCTTCCCTCTTCCCACATCGACTGGTCTATTGGTCAGAGATTCTGGCTACAAAGCTTTAGTTCGCGGGCTCGAGTCCCGCTGAGGGCAGATATTTTTTGTAATGAATACGAGTATTTGGATGTCCTGTGCATACATATATGTATATATCTGTCTATTATATGTATGTAGGTATATTGCTCTCTAGTTCCCATAGTAAAAGAATTGCTTAGTTTGGGTACATTTATGTGGAATTGTCCCAAGATATTCTTTATGAGTTCATGTCACGTCAACGGAATTCATGCAATTTTTTTATACGCGTTTGTCTATTTTGAAGTCCCTGACGTTAGTCTCTTAGTGTTTGTGGAATTTGATATAATTAGTAGAAAAAGTGTCAAAACAGATATTCAATTTGAAAATGTGTGGAAGAAGAGGCAGTGAAAGACCACGATCCAAATACTTAAATCGTTCGAATACTCATGATTAGAGTTCGTCAAGAGTACTCGTAACTGGCGAACATTTATGAAGAGAAAGATGAATGTGAAAGAGATCTTTACGCCTCGAGTGAACTAGCTCTCCACTCTCTATGTCTACCCAGTTCCATTCGATATGTAATGAAAAGATGTATGTAGCAAAAGAGGTGTGTAAGAATATAATTATATGGTCATTGTCCACCGCCGTGTCATACAGGCAATAGTATATATGTGTATAGCAACCACTGAACTTCTATCTTGCAAAGTCAATAACCCTTGTATCGCACCCGATATAATAATATACAAGCTCTTTATAGCTGACATTTTGATTTGTTTATTGTGACACTAATGAGGTGACCTCTCCTGGGTGTACAATAAATATTATTAGTATCATTATTTATACTGCAAAGCGGTAACCAAGCGGCCCGCCTGATGGTAAGCCTGTGGACACGCTTGTATCACCAGGGCTATTGCTCCCGCACTACAGAAATATTTTCACACCCTTCTTGAAGGACTCCATGATGTACTCTTTAAGGAAAACCTCAACGGGGAGTTCATTGCATAGCCTGAGTGTTAGCGGAAGGCAACTTCTTTGAAACCGCGCGGTATGAGAACTTTGTGGTTCCACGGTATGGGGATGAATTCCCTGTCGATGGCGAGAGGTGTGGTAGGTAATAGAGCCTAGTAAGCATCATAATTTCTTATCAAGCGTATGAAGGTTTCCTCTCGATGTTTACCTTCACCGTAAAGCTCGTGGTGTGACTAATCACTGTCATTAAGTTCAGAAAACTCATTGGTACAGTCCCGTGGTACAGTCGGGATTCGAACTTGAAATTGTGTTGCAGGAAACTACTCGAACCACTCGGCCACCACGGCTCAATTGTGTAACTAATTATTTTAATTATTGTCAACTTATCAATTTCCCTAAACAATACAATTAAGTATATGAAATGCAACAACATGGTAATAATTGTTACTTTATCATTGCGGATGTCGCTCGGTGCACGTGCAGCCTTTATCTGCGCACAGTACGAGGTGCAGTTTAGAATTGCAGTTGTAACATCTTCAGACTTATGATGTCTCTTCCTATCTTTAACACACAATATCTGGCAGACATGATTGTCAAGCTCTCATGTGGCCCACTGAGGGCATATCTATTTTAGGTCAAAATCAAAATCAAAATCAAAATCTTTTTATTTCACATAGGCCCAGGTGGGCACTTATAAAACGTCGAAAAAGAAGCACGGTTCGGGTTGGTCGCTTCCATGGAGAAGAACCGGCAAGGAACTCCATGGTTACTCTTTTCAAATCATTAGGCATATACAATGTTTTTTTTCGTTACAGCAATAGTACCCAAGTATGGGGGAACAACGTAGGCCCGACAATAGGTCGTTGCTTACTATACAAAGCAAACATAAAACAAGATAATTATAACAATGTTAGCAAGATCTAAGAATCTACATGTGCGAACATGTAAGATGGCGAGTCCATCGACGTTTCTCAAACATTACTATGTAGACTTTTTGAATTTCTTCTCAAGCGTATGCACGTTTTATCTTCTCCTTCACCGTGAAGGTCGTGGTGTGACTAATCACAGTAATTAAGTTCATAAAAATCATTGGTACAGTCAGATTCGAACTTGTAATCTTTGTGTTGCAATACTCGAACCACTAGGCCACCTTGTAACTACTTGTAAGCTAAAGCGCGGTAGTGAATACTGCTTATAGCAAAATTTACTTCAATTTGCCAAAAACCAATGTAATAGAAATAATTATTTAAACAAGTCTTGAACCCCCAACCAATGTTATCGTAGGCAATTAAGTATTTATGTATTGACAAAAGATATGACCATGTTAATACTTGCTGTACGTTGAACCTAATAGTGGCCAACGCAGGCTCCGTATGAACAACTGTCCCTGACTCCAAAGGTTTAGAGAAATAGATGAACACATCGGCTGCAAGCTGATGTGAAGACTGGTAGCCCATTCTTTAACCACTATAGTTATTTACGGAGTATCAATTTGAAAATAAAATTGATTTAATATGTCCTCAACCAACGCAGGCTTTGTATGACTGACTGTCCCTGACTCCAAAGGCTTCTAACAATAGCTGAGCACATTGGCTACAAGCTGATGTGAAAATTTGGCTATAAACTATTATAGTTGTTAACGGTGATTCATTTATTTATTATATTCATTTGAAAAAGGAACCGACTTTACTACATATCAGCTTAGTTTCATCTCCCATTCCTTGGAACCCCAACGGTCTTGTTCGGCATGCTTTCACAGGAGTTTCCGCGAACGCTCAAGCTGTGGGATGAATGCCCCGTAGAAGAGGTAAAAGAAAATCCTAGACTATACAGTATAGAGTTCTTCAAGAAGGGTGTGAAAAGATTCCTGCAGGGTTTGCAACGCTAGTGATACCCCTGGTGTTTAGTTTAAGTCTAAAGGCGGTCGCTTACCATCAAGTGGGCCTCGTGCTTGTTTGCCACCACAGTGGTATAAGCAAATATGTGTAGGTATTCGATATCTTTGCACCATTCATATTCTTAGAATCCTCGTAGGATCAACCACACGGAGAGAGAGAGACTGGGTTGTTTCGTGCTCTCCCACACCTAACTTCAAGCACCCGACATAAAAAAATATTCCCACAAATTTACGTAATGGCGCCCCTGCAAAACCTATGGTAACTTCCGTCTAACCTATTTCAAGTTATACAAAACAGTGCCGGTGCATGGGCGACCTCTATGGATTTCATCGCTCAATACATGTAAATATCATCACGCCGAGTCCCTAAAGGGGTAGGCAGAGAGTATAGACCGCCAGTTCTCTCTAGACTTTTCTTTTTTACACAACAAGAGTGGCAAACAAACATACGGCCCACCCGATGGAAAACGGTTACCGCAGCCTATTTACGCTTACAATACCGAAGTATCACTTGCGCGCTCGTCTCGCTCGCGCGTCATCGCTCAATCGTCTCACTTATTCCCTCCTACCAAGTGTAATTTGCATACCTTCATACAATGTTCGTACACCTTTGCTCTTCTCCTGTCCCAGTGCCCTGTGCACTAGGACCAGTACAGTAGCATTAGAACAAAACGTGATTACTTAATTATGTACTTATGAACTGCGTAGGTACTGCCTACCTAATGACATTGTAAACATCCACCAAAATTAAATTAGGTAAGTATTATGTTATTTTAGGTGGCTGATAACACTGACTTCTTAACATATTCCTAAATATGGAGGTCAAGCAATATTTTCCACCAATTAAAATAACTTTCCTTGCTCATAATATTGCATTATTAAATGCAATATTACGATATACCCTCAACCATTACTTTGCGCCAGAGGTCATTATAGGTGCCAACGTGACAGATGGCGAGTCCATCGTTACTCAAGCACAACTATTTATATACGCCTTTGAATTGCTTCTCAGACGTATGCAGGTTTCCTCTCGATGATTTCCTCCACCGTAAAGCTCGTGGTAATCAGTATTAAGTATAGACTTAAGTTCAGAAAAACTCATTGGTACAGTTGGGATTCGAGCTTTCGGTCTTTGTTGCGACTTGCGATGTTTATAGTATATAACTGCCGAGGTAAATAAACTATTGATCGATAAATCGTTGCCCTGGAAGCTTTAAGGACGATCCCCTCTGCCGGTACACTAAACTTCTCAAGGAGAATACATACTGCATGAATACAAAGTTGCAAGGCTAGTGCTGTGCGCCTGTGACGAATATCACTGTTTTTAGCTACAAGCAAAGGGAAACTTTCAATTTTAAACAAAGAAAATCCTTCTTAATTGGAAATATCTTTACCGAATTAACCTCGTACCCCGTATTCCTCTTATTTGGCTATCAAAGTGCAAAACAAATTATAGTCCAAACATTACTTCGCTATGATTGCCTCGCCACCCGCGTCTATAAAAGGAGGTGGCCACCTCTCCCGGACGCATTTGCCTGTCATCTCGCGTGGAGGCAACATAGTTTATTAATGTTAAAAGACTGATTGTTACAATTTAAGTGGTACTCTACCCCATCCCAAAATGGGGAAACTTAGTATTAGTTTTTGTGTATTAGTATTGATTTCCGTTTTATGGAAACCAACGCACGGGAACGGTAAGTTCAATTTACACATGTATTTGAGAAGAGGGAGTGCAATTTTTTCTATTATCTAAACAAATAAATGAAATTTGAGTGTCTGTGTGTTATATTAAAATAACCGCTTTTTACTACATGCATGCATACCGAAAAAATGATTTTTCTTATTATTGTTTGTCTGTCTTTTTGTTACGGCTAATATCAGAAACGGCTAGACCAATTTTGGCGGAACTTCCACTGGCAGATAGCTGATGTAAAGCGGAGTAACTTAGACTACTATTATTTTTAGAAACTAAACACTTATAACTTTTCGCGTCCTAACTTGCTCGCACAGCTAGTTAATACTAATACATTTGCGACCCATTAAGCCCGTTCTTACATTTCGTATACCCACGAAATATACCTTATGCCTCATGACAGTAAGTCGTATTTTGAAGGTTTTATTTCCTGCAAATTGTATTACCTAGCCCGAATTTTACCTAATAGCAAATCATTTGATTTGTCAAACCACCACAGTGGTATTATCACCGAACGTCCCTCCGCGCGAACTTAAAGCTTATTATCTCGGAAACTACTGCAGATACGCCAAAACTAAGGCTTGATCCTTCATCGAGGATAGGTTTTGTTACACCACATTACAAAAGACCAAACATTATATTGAGATAATAATAATAATCAAAAAAGCCGTGGTGGCCGAGTGGTTCGAGCAGTTGCCTGCGCAAAAGGTCGCAAGTTCGAATCCCGACTGTACCAATGAGTTTTTTCTGAACTTAAGTACAGTGATTAGTCACACCACGAGCTTTACGGTGAAGGAAAACATCGAGAGGAAACCTGCATACGTCTGAGAAGAAATTCAAAGGCGTATGTATAGTCGTGCTCGAGTAACGGCGATGGACTCGCCATCTGTCACGCTGGCTCCTAATGTACCTCTGGCGGAAAGTGGGTGTGTGGGTATTACCTATACACCTCTGCCTACCCCTTCGGGGACCCTTGTGGGAAGGCGTGAGGATATAATAATAATATAACCATTCAGTATTTTTTGCGTGACAGAGTGCATATACCTACCTAATATTAGTAGGTCTTCAGCTTAATTAAGATAGGAGCGCATTCCATCAAACAATGTACAAGATATCTAACCGACCGCTCTCTCTCTCTCTCTTGTCGTTCCCTCATGACTGAGGATCGTGGTCATCAAGAAATGGTCCACACTTGGAGTGAATAATTTGCTTCCATCGGCTTCTGTCCGACCGACCGCTCACATATATTGATATTGTAAAGCCCACAGTATTGTCGCCATGTTGATAATTTGCAACAAACAATACTGATAGAGCTTGAACTGTGACTTTAGATTGTATTATCTTTGCTGGACTATCACCACAGCCAAAGTCACGTAGCTATTGTCTCTGTGTATAGGTGATGGAAATATAGCTGGGTCTCGAAACCGGTGACTGAAACGCCTACCTCATACCTATTCCCTAAATCACATTCGTTTTGAAAAATCTTTTTTCAGTTTTCTTTTCATACTATAAATTATAATAATAAATCCTCACGCCTTCCCATAACGGACCCTGAAGGGCTAGGCATAGGTACTTCCCGCCAGAGATATATTTTAGGTGCCAACGTGACAGATGGCGGGCCCGTCGCCGTTACTCAAGCACAACTATACATACGCCTTCGAATTGCTTCTCAGACGTATGCAGGTTTTCTCTCGAGGTTTTCTTTCACCCTAAAGCTCGTGGTATGACTAATCACTGTAATTAAGTTCAGACAAACTCATTGATACAGTCGGGTTTCGACCTTGCGATCTTTGTGTCGCAGGCAACTACTCGAACCACTCGGCCACCACGGCTAGGTTAAATTGATATTTATATATTTATAATTGTTGAATGAGTATTCCTTTTAATTAATTGATAATAATAACATAAACTTATTTATCCATACTATATCATTATCTAATGATAACTAATGATGACAAAAGCTCTCCTGAAATGTTCTCTGATAATAGTGATGAGAAGTATATGCCTACCTACATAACTTCATGCAGAGCTTCTCACCGAGTAGACAGAGAGAATAGGGCGCCACTTCTCTCTAGACTTACTAACCTCTTTCTCTTCACCCACATCCACCAATCCCTTCAAACATGCTCGCCGGTTTCGAGTACTTGATATTCCCATCTCCGAGTGTCCGATCGAATTGATCTAGGTAGCTAGAACGTGGTCTCCCTCTGCCTCCTCTTCCACACACCTCCACATTGAACATCTGTTTGGTCAATACTTTTTCCCTCGTCCTTACCAGCTAAAATAGCAAGCCTCTCTTTAGTCACACTCTTGAACACGCCAGTTGCTTATATTTGCGAATCTTTTCATTACCGATTCGATATTCAAAATATATAGACCGGCTGGTAATGAAGATATTACGAAACAAACACAATTATCGTGAACCCATGATAATTTTGAATTCTTAAAAATGACTTAAAAATGATAATTACCGAGTAAAATTCTCACATCCTTGACAATGAACTCTATTCACGAACAATTTTACAGATAAGTGGGTTAAAAATTAGCAAGTTACTTGATAACACCTCATCTACGCCACTTTATCGGTGCCCTGTGACCTGTGATATCATTTTAATGTTAAAACCCATTTGTGTTAAACAAAACTTCTCTGTTTAATCATCTTGTTCGTGTATAGTAATGAAGAAAATTAGGGAATCGTTCATTGAGTAGGTAGATATGATCGTGTCTCTTTCTTACACATGTATTTAATCAATGCGAACATCTCTATCTACAATTATAATACCTGTAGTATTGGAGCTAGATATATCTAATATATTAATACTAGCTGTGCCCGCGACTTCGTCGGCGTGGACGGCATTTTTATCTTACGTAAAAAGTTTTTTTTTCAATTAAAAGTATCCTATGTTATCCTATGTTACTTCTAATACCTCCAAGAATATGTGTACAAAGTTTCGTTATGATCGGTTAAGTAGTTTTTACGTGAAAGCGTAACAAACAAACTTACATTCACATTTATAATATTAGTAAGGATCTTGCTTCTAGAGGTACTTTTTTCCATAGAAAATTTAATCATTTGTAACAATAATGTTCTGCAGAGGGAAGTTTAAATTGAATTGAATATGTTTGTAGTGGATAAACTCCAAAACTACCGATATATCAAAGTATGAAACAAAAGACATGAGATTCCATTTGCAGTAAAAAAAATTAAAAGAATACACATAAAATATTATATGTCATATCACACGAGAGTCATGGGTTGGGCAGATAAGGTACAGCGCCATTTCTCTCTAGAATACTTCAATATGTTAGTAGAAATAATTATATATATCCCCACACCTTCCCACAAGGGTCCCCGAAGGGGTAGGCAGAGGTGTATAGGTAATACCCACACACCCACTTTCCGCCAGAGGTATATTAGGTGCCAACGTGACAGATAGCGAGTCCATCGCCGTTACTCAAGCACGAGTATACATACGCCTATGAATTTCTTCACAGACGTATGCAGGTTTCCTCTCGATGTTTTCCTTCACCGTAAAGCTCGTGGTGTGTAATACTGTACTTAAGCTCAGAAAAACTCATTGCTACAGTTGGGATTCGAACTTGCGACCTTTGCGTCGCAGGCAACTGCTCGAACTACTCGGCCACCACGATTAAAGATTTGATTATTTTTTGAAATTAGACACATGAAGATGTGTCATATTTACGTTTTCAGTCCAATAAGCCAAGCCCCAACTGTTTACTCCTTTACGAGAACGGATGGCTACTAATCGGTATTACGCTCACTAAACTGATGTATCCGTACACATCGTCTGTACGTAATTGATGTCAGTATAGCTATATACATAGCGCAGGTTGAATATGCTTGCATTTATTGTCGTTCGCATTTCGTACCTCTCTACTACATCTCATCCTCACCACTTACTCACACAGTCTTCCCACAAAGTACCCAAAGCCGTAGGCAGGGGTGTATATCTCTACCCATACACAACATTTTGCCAGAGATATATTTTAGTCGCCTGCCTTTCGGGGATCAGTGTAGGAAAGCGTGAGGATGTTTATAGCAATTTGCGTGGAATATCACAGAATGTGACCCGACATTCCCGAGGATCCCTAAACTCAATCATAAAAACAATCTCGCCGACAATTTCTCTCGTCTCGTGAGTGTCGACTGATCGGCCCGGTCGCAGCTATTACCCAATTTGTGCACTGGGGGGCTTTAATTGGAGACCCATTGTTTTGGTACTATACGTACTCTTCGCGAGGAGTCTCCTATCTTAATGGAGAGGGTTATGTTTCTGAATATGTATACAAAGCAAAAGTGTGTGCAAGAAGAGGCAGAGAAAGGCCACGTTCCAACTACCTTGATCAAATAGATCGAACGCTCAAGGACGGGAACGTTAAGAGTACTCGAAACCGACGGGCATGTATGAAGAGACTGATGAATGTGGACGAAGCGAAAGAGGTATGTAAGTCTAGAGAGAACTGGCGCTCTATACCCTCTTGTATGTTTCTGAAACTGATGATCAGGCCTATTAGTCTATATACGATGATGATATTGTAGACATATTCTCAGTAATCTGGACTGAAAGTAATCAACCCAAAATCAAAATTAAAATATTCAACATAAGGGATAAATAACACTTATTGATCGTCACTTACTGAATATAAAACTAAAGTTACCACCGTTTCCAGGAGGAGAAACGGCGAAACAAACTTGTCGGTTTCCTTTTTTAACAATAGCTCCTTTTTATTAGGAGTAGAATAATATTTACATATGAAATTCATGGCTATAAGAATAATCTGATGTCAAAGAGACGCAGAAGAACTGATTATGCCTAAATAGTCAAAACATCGCCCGTAAAATGTTTAGATCAGCGTCATGTGAACAGGTTTCCACGTCAAATTACTCCACACGAATGCTCTTTTTTACCAAAATTATTTCTGTAGTTTCTTATGCCAGAACTTTTATTGATTTTTGACACAAAATGTATATAGTTCGAGGAAAAACTGCACTTCTTTTTGGACATAGGCAAAAAGCTTAAGTTAAATGCGACTTATACCTTTGCCAAACGGTCTCAAGTATATTAGAGTCGAAATTCTGTACAATTATCTATAAGTGTTAGGAAGTATTATCTCTTACTTGGAGACCTATTAATGGGTTCAAAGCCCTATCACCTCTTTGACTGTATCATGATGGTATGTGGGTGTCGTTACTCCTTTGCCTGCTTATAAAATTTTCCACCGCATTAATTGCGATATGCCTATATTATTAGACAACTCGTTATCTATCCTGACCCTTTCCGACCTTCGACGCGGATCTGCAACTATGTTGTTACATTTCTAATTATTTACTGATAACACTACAAATAATTAGTACTTGTATTGAACGTGATAACAACCGAAGGTAATTAATCTTGTTACAGAAGTCAGTTTGGTTCATGTACATAAAAAAAATAGGTTATCCTAGAATAGTGATCTTATACAACCCCTGTGTCTAGTTTCTTTAAAATATCATTGGATTAACAATGGTATAGTCAAGCCTTGTAATGACAACATACCAACATTCTGAGTTAAGTGAACTGATCCATGTCGTATAAATTTCCTATTACAAATGTACATGCTCAAAATTTCGTCTGTCTGCCGAAGACTTTACGCCTTCGTTTGTTTTGAATCATAATAAGATCTTTATTCTAGGGGCATAGATTTCCAAACCATTAAATTGAAATGCCACTTCTCAAACGTATGCAGGTTCCCTGTCGATATTTTCCTTCACCATAAAGCTCGCGGTGTTCAGAAAGTTCAGAAAGAATACATACATAATAATATAACGCAGAGTTCCCGGCGGGGTATGCAGAGAGAGTTATAGTGCCAGTTCTCTATACTTGCAGACGTCAGCTTAAAACAGTTAAACTTTCTAATAATGTGTTGAAAAACATCTCAGACTTAGATGTAGTTCACAGACTTAGTAGATTCGAGTTGCTACAACAATAAATTTCTTTTTAAGAAAAATCCTTTTTAGTTATATGTACTCGTGCATTTCAAATTTTATTTGAGTTTAACAAGATAAAATTATTCACAAACATAGAGAGAGAAGAGCGCCAGTTCTCCTTAGAGTTACATACACTTATTTCGCTTCGTCCACATTCATCAGTCTCTTCATACATGTTCGCCGGCTTCGAGTAGGCAGACAAACGTGGTCTTCCTCTTAAATAATTTACTGATATGGAAATATTATGGAAAAAACCTTTTTAAACCTTGTTTTTATGCGCCGAGCTTCAACAAATAATTTAAATTTCTTGTAATTATTTGATTTTGCTACACTAATCTATGATTGTCCTCAATGTAACGCTATGTGAACGCCACCGGTGTACACATCTTTATCGAGACCTCCAATAGGAGGGTTGTTTGTCCAGTTAATGTAGCTGATAGCTGCGTTAATTAACAATAATTAAAACAATAACAAATAAATTGCCTTGTTTGTTTCAGATAAATGCTCTCTTAAGTGCTCCGGAGGTGAGTGTTTACAAGCCTACTTTAATTTGTCTCTAAACATATTTATTCCCATGTATATCCAGGCATAGGTCCTTATAAATTAAGGAGCTGGGCTCTTGTCGGCATTTTTGATGAAATACCTTCCAGTTACTTGTATCCAGATCCATCTCTTTGACCTCTCGAACCTCTTTGGCTTTTTATTTGACCCGATACATATCATTCTTGGGTCTTCCTCTTCTTCTCATCACCAACAACACTTGAACTAAATAAAATTGTATTTCAGCTGCCGGAGCTCCAACATTTCTCAACGGCCACAAGTACCAGTATGGTGTGGAAGGTGTCGTCACCATCTTCCTGTCAGGAGCTGACAAGCAGGAGACCAGCGTCAAGTTGTTAGGTCAGGCCTCAGTCACTGTCCTTGGCAACTGCGAACACGAGCTCTCCGTGCAAAACCTGGTGATTTCGGGCCCTGATGGCAAGGTATTGTTATATAGTGGATGGCAAAATATAGTTTTGACTCGCTCCATAAAAGTATTCTGAATGTCGCTAATTTTCTAATTCCAAAGTCAAAAATAATTAATTCAAAGTAAATGATACAAGGGACACATTCATTTAATATCGCATAAAATTTACATTAGTCCGTTGTCCCGTAGAAAAAGGCAAAGGCGAACCTGATTTTTTGATGCAGGAGTGGAGAAATATTTTTATTTACGTGTAACTGTTTGCATAATTACATATTTTATGATATATCAATGTGTCCCGCGGTGACACTCGCATTTTTTTGATAGATTTAATTTATCCTCATACATTTTCTAATATATAAAACTGGTAGTATTGACCAAGCTAATAAAATTTCGTTCCAGAAATACCCAAGTCCTCCCGGTGTGGAGAAGCCCGTCCAGTTCACCCTGCAGGACGGCCGCGTCGGCGCTGAGATCTGCGCGCAAGATGGAGACACCCGCCGCTCGCTCAACATCAAGAGAGCCATCATCTCCCTGCTTCAGACTGAGCAGAAGCCTTCCACTCAGGTACCTACGTACATACACTGGTTGAGGTTACGAGTGCCTACTAACTTCTATCCTTTTGGGGACCCTTGTGGGAGCGTGAAGACATCTAAATATACTTCTCGAAAGAGTACTCGAAACATGTATAAAGAGACTGATGAATGTTGTTGAAGCAAAAGTGGACTCTGTGCGTACCCCATTAGAGACTGTTATGTGTTTGGATGCATTCTTAAGAAAACCCTCATATTTTGTACATATTAGTCTGGTTGGGAAAAAGAAGTATATCTATGTATACTTTTCTAATACATGTATTTTATATATATACTTGGTTGATTATTCAAAATGAAGTCTAGACAAACTTCTGCCACACTTTACGGCAATTTTTTAGCATTGCCTACTTAAAATATTCCAGTCTTTCAAAATTATCCTCCAACAAAATAAAAAAGTGTATAGCATAGCGATAGCCTATCCCTTCGCAGACCCTGGTCGCAAGGCGTGAGGATGTATATCTTGATTGTAATGGTCCAGGTGGATGTCTTCGGTAGCTGCCCCACGGATGTGTCTTCGTCGCAAGAAGGTGGTGCCGTCCTTGTGCACCGAACCCGGGACCTATCCCGTTGTGGCCACCGCGAGCAAAGCAAGAACGATCTCCTTACTGGAATCTACAACCCTAGTGCGGTAAGTTGGTTCAGAAAATAGAAACATTGACAAGTCTATAGTCTTGAAAGATACATCATCATCATCATCAGCCCACTCTAGTCCACTGCTGGACATAGGCCCCCCCCTAATGAGCGCAATAGCGCCCTGTCTTCAGCTTGCCGCATCCAGCATCTGCCAGCAGTCCTTGAAAGATACGATTCATTGTAATAATCACCAATTCAATTTACAGGAAATCAAGGACACTCAAGTTCTGCAATCGACGCTCCACGTGGAGTCTAAAGTGAACCATGGTGTGCCCGAAAAGGTGTCCGCCACCGAGGAATACCTGTACAAACCTTTCTCTGTCGGGGAGAACGGAGCGAGAGCTAAGGTCCACACTAAGCTGACCCTTACTGGCAAAGCGGCAGCAGCAAGCAGCCCAAGTAAGTGTCTCTAAATCTTTAAAATGAGAAAGCACCAAAATGAAATGCACCAAATCCATGGTAAAGGAGAATGGTAATATTTGCCTCTTTATCTACATTTTCTCATTCTGTGCGGTTCCAAATTACATTCATTCTGCGACCACTCAAGCTGTGGGATAAACTTTCTAGGTTGCCTCTAGAGAGTACGGCATCTCCATCAGACAGGCCGCGAGTTTATTTGCCATCATAGTGGCTTAAATAGCTTTCTGGTAGAGTCACAACTGTATGTGTACTTTACGTGAGCGAACCAATCTACTAAAATTGCTACCGATCACGCGAGATCTGCGTACTGTTATAGATTAACTCTGTACCCTACTTTGCCTACCACACTCCTATTCTCGCCCCGTCATCATTCTCCTTATTCATTCCTTTCCACGCACCTCAGTCTTCATCCTACATCCAAGTTAGACGGTTGCGCCCAAACTTAATTGACTCTTTCTTTTTTAAAAAGACATTTCCTAAGTGTCCTATAACAGTACACTCAATAACAATCGCCAAGGGTAGTTTTTGTTCTCGTCGAAAGAGTTCACATGGACCACTGTGTTATGTTTCTGTGTAAATTAAAGTATTTTTTTCATTAGAAAAATTTACAAAAACTTTTGTCAACCAGGTCAGTGCACCGAGTCGCGCACCATCATCTTTGAGACCCCTCACGGCGTGACCGCCAGCCCTAACAACCAGCAGTCTGTGTTGGCTGCTGTCAAAGAGACCGCCAAGACATGCACCAAAGAAGCTGGTCCTAAATCAGCTGGAAACTTTGCTCAGCTTATCCGGGTAAGAGTACTTGCAATATGATCCTAAAGACACCTGTCATTACGATCATTAATACAATATACTATTTCGTTATTCCAACAATTAACATTCCCATCACAAATAGCTTGTACAATGTAAATAAAGTTCATATCAAAAGCGCCATATTTCTTTCGGTTCTGACAGTACCAGGTAGTTAATATCATCATGTTTTGTATCCAATGCAGATCCTCCGCACTACCACCAAGGATGATTTGATGAAAGTCTTCAACCACGTGAAAGCTAACAGTGTGGAGAAGTAAGTATATCTTAGTATATTTTACTAATATATTAAATAATAATAATAATAATAATATATCCTCACGCCTTCCCACAAGGGTCCCCGAAGGAGTAGGCAGAGATGTATAGGTAATACCCACACACACACTTTCCGCCAGAGGTATATTAGGTGCCAACGTGACAGATGGCGGGTCCATCGCCGTTACTCAAGCACGACTATACATACGCCTTTTGAATTTCTTCTCAGACGTATGCAGGTTTCCTCTCGATGTTTTTCTACACCGTAAAGCCCGTGGTGTGACTAATCACTGTACTTAAGTTTTAGAAAAACTCATTGGTACAGTCGGGATTCGAACTTGCGACCTTTGCGTCGCAGGCAACTGCTCGAACCACTCGGACACCACGGCTTATATATTATATTTACCAATAAATTCGATTGCAGTATGTGATACTATGAACATCATATTTTTTCTTAATACATATTGTTTGTTATGGTTAATATCCGAAATCCTTAAAATCACAGCTGGTCATCATTGAAGAAGGGCAGGATGTGACACAACCCAGTGGAAAATGGAAAATGTATACGTTAACTTGATAACAGTACCTACAAAAAAAATTAACTTACTATTATTAATAATACCCGAAAAGGATGTCCCCAATTTTGACGGGAATTTCACTAGCACATAGCTATGTTATAGGAGAAAACCGGGGAGTTTGTTTCGCCGTTTCTTCTCCTGGCAGGTATTTTTCTTGGGAACGGTGGTAACTTTAGTTTTTATTAAGTATATGACGTTCAAAAAGTTTTCCTTGTGTCCCTTACGTTCAATAAAATATATTGATTTTGATGTTGAGTACCTTAAACTTTTATCTACCAGAACCTATATGTACGATCAGATCGAACGCAAAGGTATAAATGTTGTTCATTATTAGGACTGCTCCATTGGTTCTGAGGGTTAAAGCGCTATGCTGCAACTGTGTCTAATCATACCTGTTCCCTCCAGGCGCGTGTTCCTGGACAGCCTCATCAGAGCCGGCACCGGCTACAGCATCGAGACCTCCATCAACCTCCTCAAGAGCAAACAGCTCGACAAGTTGGAGGAAGCTGTGGTTTACCTCTCCCTCGGCTATGCGCGACACGTCACTGATGATGCTCTCAAGGCAGCTGCTGTATGTATCACTGACTTACCAAAAGGCCCTTGAGCTGCGGTGGCTGAGTGGTTCGAGTAGATGCCTGCAGCACAATGATTGCAAGTTCGAGCGATCTTTGTGTCGCAGGCAACTACTCGAACCACTCTGCCACCACGGCTTCTATATCTAAACAGTGGTGTATATCGATAAATGTATTTATATCATTATATATCCTCACGCCTTCCCACAAGGGTCCCCGAAGGGTTAGGCAGAGGTGTATAGGTAATACTCACAATACCCACCTTTAGTCAGAGATATATTTTAGGTGCCAACGTGATGACAGATGGCTAGTCCGTCGCCGTTAAAAGTCAAGCAAGACTATACATACGTCTTTGAATTACTTCTCAAACGTATGCAGGTTTCCTCTCGATATTTTCTTTCACCGTAGAGCTCGTGGTGTGACTAATCACTGTACTTAAGTTCAGATAAACTCTTTCGTTCGGGATTCGAACATGCGATCTTTGCGTCGCAGGCAACTGCTCGAACCACTCGGCCACCACGGCTTAAATCCTTATTATGGTGGAGTATTTGTGCGAGCAGCTCCTCTTTCTGCCAGAGAACCTTGAAAACTACCTAACTGTTATTCTTCGACCGCAGTCGCTCGTGGACCAGGCCGGCATCCCCAAGGAGGTGTACCTGGGCGTGGGCGCGCTGGCCGGCTCCTACTGCCGCGAGCACGCCTGCCACTCGGGCGGCAACAGCGGCATTGCAGCCATCAGCCAGAAGCTGGCCTCGAAGCTGCAGAACTGCAAGCCCAAGAATAAGGAGGAAGAGGACTACGTGAGTTTCCTGATTATCCATGTTAATATCAGGCGGGCATGAATGAAGAGACGTGAACGTATACGAGCAATAACGCTGTACTCTCTCTGCCTACCCCGTGAGGGGTACTCTGCATTATGATATGTACATGCTCGCACCTTAGCTATTGTGCCAAATTCATCAAACTCTGTTCAGCTGTTTTAACATTAAGTAACAAGCATCCTTCCAAATGGTCACATTTATAATATTAGTGTGGGTAGATTATACTACCTTTGGAAATATTAGTGCCTTTTACTCTTACGTCCGATAGATGGCACTATTTTTTAAAAGTGTAAAGGCACCTGTTCGAATGTAAGTTCGTACCAGAATTGCATAATAATTTATTTTTGAAATTTCGAACAATTCAATGAAAGCACATTATTGAAACGTATTTATTAAAAGCAACATGGTGATATAAGGACTCCAATCCTAAATAAGATGAACCACTGATCAACCTCCTACATGATTTCACCAGGTGGTAGCAGTACTGAAGGGGATCCGCAACATCCGCCACTTGGAGGACAACCTGGTGGACAAGCTGGCGCGCTGCATCACCGACAACTCCGTCAAGGCCAGGGTCAAGGTCGCAGCCCTCGAGGCCATCCACGCTGACCCTTGCGCGACCAAGGTAAGCGTCGATTTTGCAAGGAAAAATTACGAAAGCAATTTTGTGTCAGTATTGTCATGCCAGACAAATTTAATATAACTTGTGGTTCTTTCTAATAAACCCATTAATATCGGAATATTTAAAAACATCTCTCATGCTAATTGTTTATAGTGCAATTGTGTGTATATTAAGTGTATCTTGATCAGTCCTACATTATATGTAGATATTTAAAATATTCCATTACCTCCGAAATTCATAAACTACATAGCCATCCGGCCTAGATGCCTTGCATCTTCAAAGGAACCAGAACACACCAGCAGGAATGTTAAAATATGTTGTATAATAAATTCCCCATTAGGTGCACTCCGCTGCGATGGACATCATGCAGAACCTCCAGCTGGACTCCGAGATCCGCATCAAGGCATACCTGGCCGTCATCGAGTGTCCCTGCGCGCACTCCGCCACCCTCATCAAGAACTTGCTCGACAACGAGCCTATATACCAAGGTATATTATATATTTGCCAACTATATATAGAAATAAAGAGTGAAATCAGATGCCAATATCCAATGCGCAAGTGTCTGAAAGAAGAGGCAGAGGACGACGTCCTAACTACCTGGATTAAATTGATCGAACATTTGAGGATAGTAAATTCAAGACTTCTCGAAACCGGCGAGCATGTAGATATAACGAGACAGGTGAATGTAGAACGAAACAGGTCTGTAAGCCTTCAAAAATTTGGCGCTCTACTCCCTCTACTAAATTTGTGACTGACTCTTACAGATATGTTTGTAAGTTTTGGTTGCGCCCTTAAACCGCCAGTTTCACATTAAGTTTTCAGTGCCTCAAATTCCCCAACACCCTACCTCAGTAGATCTACTTTATTTACGATCGCCGATTCTATCTTCCCCGATAAAGAACAGATATTTGACTTTGGAATAATCGATAACTAATAGACTTTACCATGTTTAGCCCCTTTTGTGAATATTATAAAAGTACACCACTGAATTTAACAAAGCGTGCAAACAAAGGATTTTAGGTAAAATGGGCACAGTCTCTGGCATTAGCACCTGTAACGCTTGTTTTTGGAGAAGAATGTACATAAATTACTTAATATTTTCAACTCAGTGGGCAACTTCATCACATCTTCACTGCGCCACATCCGGAGCTCAGCCAACCCCGACAGGCAGCTTGCGCGCCTTCACTACGGGAACATCCGCACACCGAACAAGTTTAGGCTGGACGAGAGGTATGTACACTTTCAGTTCACCATTAGGTGGCCCTCTTTCTGACGTGCATCAATTGATCGATGTCACAAACAGATTAAAAGACAAATCGTATACTTTCACGCCTTTCCACAAGGGTAGAGATGTATTGTAATGCTGGAGATATATTTTAGATGCCAACGTGACAGATGGCGGGTCCATCGTCGTTTCTAAAGCACGTCTTTGAATTTCTTCTCCATAAAACATTCATGTTTTCTTTCGCACTGCGCATAAATTCAGATAAACTCGTTGGTACAATAGGGTGGATTCCAAACTTGCAATCTTGACATGGCTAGCGACATCTCGTTGCAAATATTGCTATTAAATCGAAAGTTGAGTTTACATTTATGTTTATCTGTTCAGAAAATACTCCTTCTACAAAGAGCTGTCTTACAACGTGGATGCCCTCGGCTTGGGCGGGAACATGGAGCAGACTGTGATCTATTCCCAGGACTCGTTCCTGCCTCGCTCGGTTCACTTCAACCTGACCACTGAAGTATTTGGACACAGCCTCAACGTCTTTGAGGTAAGATTTTGTTTATATACAGAGGATATTAGGTTTTGCGTTAAATCCCCTGGAACTATATTTTTTATTAAGGCACTTTTGCGTATATATATATATATATATATTCAATTTATATTACAAACTACTTGAAATAGATTTTATCTCACTACTGCTCGCACTACCATACGTTCCGCTTAATGGTAAATAGTGTACGGGCGCTAAACATTATATTGAGTGGAATAACTATATTAGCAGCATAGGGAACAAAAACGATTAATTGTATTTTATCATAACTCTCAGATCGGTGGGCGTCAAGGAAACTTGGACCGAGTGGTGGAGCACTTCGTCGGACCCAAGGGTGCATTCATGGGGTCTCCTACTAAGATCTACGAGGACCTGTTACGTCGCTACGAGGAGTCGAAGAAAAGGGTTGAGGAGAAATTCTCTCGTGGACGACGATCCGTCAAAAGTGAAATTGACAACTTCGACAAGAGTGTGAGTACTTTATGATATTGGTAGTGGATGTATTACTCTCTGTTGCTATCCACGAGGATCTCGGGGTGATAATAGCTGTGTGTGTATAAAAGAGTTCTAGTGTTAGTTGAAGTTAACCAAGGCGCTAGGTAGTCCTGGATGTGAAATAGAAATCATAAAAGTGTTTCAAATTCAATTGCATCACATTCCTTTCGAAAAATGTGTAATGTTACAATTTTGTTCCGCATTGAGGAGGTTTACAAAAAAAGCCGACGTGTAAGATCAAATCGAACGTCAAGAGGCTTAACATGAGCACAACATTGAATTATTAATGATTGTAGATGAAACAACAGATATTAGTCATGATGATGATTTGTGTATGTATCCTTGAATAATAATGTATTCTTTTCCATTTTACCTGCAGCTTAAAGCTGAAGCGATCTCTTACAACAACGAGCTGGACCTGGATATCTACATGAAGCTGTTCGGCACCGACGCCGTGTTCCTCTCGCTGGGCAATGACAAAGGATTCAACATCGACTCTGCCCTCGATGACGTCATCAACTTTGTCAACACCGGCATCAACGAGGTCAAACACTTCCAGGTCTGTACTGAAGAGAATTACTTTATTATACCACTAAGGCGACAGAGATAGTATGCGACATGTCTGATCCTTATAGAATCTGATAAAACTGATACAAATCTTTAAGATGCCTTCATATAGGGATTGTTAACACGGTGATATCTGTTCCTCAGTTGCTGGCTTGAGCTGCGCTCATAGTGACAAATAATAACCATAAATCAAACTTTCAGAAAGAGGTAAACGCCAACCTTCTGTTCTTGGACGCCGAGCTGACCTACCCCACGTCTACTGGTTTGCCATTGAAGCTCGACCTCATCGGAGCCATCACCGCACGCTTCGAGGCATCCACCAATGTTGACATCCGCCAGATCATCCAGTCCCCGCAGAACGCCAAGCTCGACATCAAACTGATCCCCAGTACCGACGTGGAAGTTGCTGGTCTATTCCTCATCGATGCAGACGCTGTAACTACCGGTCTTAAGGTCGTGAGCAACCTCCATTCTTCCACTGGTGGACATGTCATCGCCAAGGTCCTTGAAAACGGCAATGGTTTCGACTTGCAACTTGGTCTTCCAATCGAAAAGCAAGAGATTCTGACCGCATCCAACGATTTGGTGTATGTTACCTTTGAGAAGGGTCAGAAGGAGAAACATGTGCCTGTGAAGGTCGACACTGACAGAAAGGAGTACGCCGCTTGCTTCGACCAGCTCTCTGGTGTTCTTGGCTTGACTGTATGTGGAGAAGTATCCGTGCCCTTCGTCATCTCTGGCAACGAGGCTCAGGCTTCCATTGCCAAGTTCCTGGCGCGCTATCCATTGACAGGCTCCACTAAAGTGAAGCTTGTGGTTGAGAAGAACGACCTCAGGGGCTACCACATCAAGGGTATCTACCGCCATGACAACACTAGGCACAATGTTGAGCTGCTTTTTGATGCTGAAGGTTCGTTGATATCATAAATTTGTGTTTTGGAAACAAAAAATTAAGAGTCTGATTTAATGTGAATGTCGATGAAGTGAAAGACGTTTGTAGCTCTAGAGAGAACTGGCTCTCCGTTCTCTCTAGCTTCCCTATGTTGGACCTGGAGAGAGTATTTGTATGTCTGTGATATCTTATTCTATTCCGTTCTCTATATATTATGCACACTTAACCTTAACCCACAAGAGGTAATGGAAGCCGATTGTTTTTTTTTAGGCTCCAAGAACCGTCGTACCCACGTGACCGGTGAAGTAGTGTATAGCGCCGAGGAGTATTCCATCAAGCTGGGCTTGGATTCTCCCATTAAGGTGATCTCCGGAGAGGTGTCTCTCTACAACAAGCCCTCGGAGCTCCTAGCCATCGTGAAGGCAAAATGCGACCAATCTGAATACTATGGAAAACTCGGTTTCAACATTCAAGGTAAATTCTATATACATATATTATGCCCCATTGATTCAGACCACCTGTGCAACGAACCTGCAATCTAGCATTTACAGGTGACTACTCGAATGACTCTGCCATCACGGCTATTACATCTTGTATGATATTTTTTAACGAAACATGACTGTAGCTATTAATTACGAGCTTATCAGAAGCATCGTGAGGAAACTAATGATACGTCTGAGAAGAAATTCAAAGACTGGTATAGCAAACCTATCTTACTTCTTCTAGGCCATTAATGAAACACTAATTAGTTTTCTATCTTGTCTGAATATGACCTAATAGTCTATCTCTGTGCCTCCACATTCAATTCCGTTCTGAAGTCCTGGCGTGATTGAGTAACTTTTTCACAAACTTTCTCATTTCCTACAGGAAACCAGCAGCGCTCAGTCTTCAGACCCATTTTAGAGTATCAGGTTCCTGCTGAAGAGAAACGTAGTATCCCAATTGAAGGGCAGGTCATCAGGGAGGTCAATGGTCCCGACGCCAAGTACACACTAGAGGGCATTCACCTGCGACTCCCCAGCGTTGAGGAGCCCGTGGAAATAGGAGGATACGTCGCAATCACTCGTAAGGATCTGACCTTCGACGTGAAGGTCAAGGACAAGGCGACCATGAAAGGATGCATTGAAAAGCAAAAAATTATGGTGGAGTTCCAGAACACTATCAACCCGTACATTAACTTCAGGGTGGACATGAAAAATGAGAATTTGGAGTCGGTAAGTTGCATTGAACATCCTATTCTATGAAATATAATATGGAAAGAGAATTGATTCAAGCACAGTAAAATAATGTCTGAATTTGAAAAAATTATGTCCGTATATGTTATAAAACAAAGTCCCCTCGCTGCGACTGTCTGGCTGTCTGTTTTCAAATTACTGAACGGATTTTTTATGTGGTTTCCATGAAATGAAATGTATAAAGTTTTGAACATATTGTTATGGCTTGGTGTAAATTAGTTGAGATTAGCTGATTCACCTTACGACAGAAAAAGCCAAAGCCAGGGTATCTTTAGTATAACTCTATGATAAGCAGGTAAGTTCAATTTAGCGAAAGTGAAGATCAGAAGGATACAAAAGAGTTGCCAGGAGTTCTCAAATTGGCTTTAAGCCTAAATTAAACATTTTATTGGAGTGTATTCTGATGTTAAACTGGTGTACATTTCTTGCAGCACGGCTCTCAGGCTGACCTGGAGCTGATCTACGGAGGAGACCTGCGCAACTCGCGCAACAAGGTCGTGCTCAGCCGTATGATCAAGTACCATGATGTTCAAGGCGATTACAATTTCATCACGAGGAATAAATGTAGGCACACCCAAAATTTTTACCCAAATAACTTAAGGGGAACCTTTTTAGGCTCTTCCATCCGTTCAAACTTTTAAAGGCAGATCAGCTTGAAATAATAAATCATTTTCATTTTTATTTGCACTCTAATTTTCATTTCATCATACTTTAGTAAAATTCTGCCATAGAGAACGAACTATGATGTAAACCCTTTTTCAGTTGAAATATACGCCCTGCCCTTGAAGATCAAATTCAACGCTGACGTAGACCCGAAGAAGTTAATCTTGGAGACAGGAGGCCAGTACATCGATAGGACTGCAGAGTTCGACCTTGAAGCCAGGACCAAGATCAAGAAGGCAGGAGACTATACTGTCAAGGTGACCGCCGGCGTCGACAAGAATACCCTTGAAATATTTGCAAAGAGAGACATCGAATCTGCAGACAAGTCTAACTTTGAAAACTACTTGGCTATCAAGAACTTCGGTCGCTACGAGCTGTCAGGAGTCGTCCTCCATAAGAACAAGCCGAATGATGTGAATGTCGGAGCCATTGGACACTTTAAAGTCACTAGCGGAAACTTGAACGAGGACATCAAGTTAGTATATATTACATTATTTATATGATAAAAGCTACACTATCTTGGCTATCTAACGTAAAAACTAAGAAGGTATAGAGAGAAGACCGCCAGTTATCTTCACTCACAGACCCCACCGCATCATCCATATGCATCAGTCTCTTCATACATCTTCGTCCTCTTGACATTCCCATCCTCGAGTGTCCGATCGATTTGATTCAGGTAATTGGATGATGAACACTGATGCAAAAATTTTACGTTGATCTTCTCATCAACAGATTCGACGTCGGTGTGATAGTGACTACCACCCTGTACTCCTCCCACGGCAAGGTGACAAACAGCAAGGGAGACCTGGTGGACTTCCTGCTGAAGGTCAACAAGGGGGCCAACCCCACCGGACAGCTGAAGCTCATCCTTAAGGATACCATTGCTGCCAACGGGCAGTTCAAAGTTACTGACAGCGACGGAAAGGGAAATGGAATGATCATCGTAGACTTCAAGAGGGTAAGATGATACTCATATTATTACTAGTAAATACGCCTTACCACAAGAAGCTCTGAAGGGGTAGGCAGAGGTGT
>JACCPG010001943.1:0-26384 GCA_016069955.1 Drepana arcuata | reverse complement strand
TATTTTGATCTCCGATTAAAGCATGAGAGCAAATTGTTAAAATTTGATAGGGAAACATTACGAACACACTTGACCAAAACTGTAATATTCCGAGGGCAATAAATAAAATCATTCAAAGTGTTAATATAATTCAAAGTGGCAATAAATAAAATCATTCAATGTGTTTTTATTAACTATATTATTCATTAGTATTTAAAAATAAAATTTCAATTCTTAAAAGCCTGATTGAGGACCCGGTCTACCGTGTTAGACCCGGTTTCCACCAAAGCTGAGCGGAGCGATGCCGAGGTTTTGAATAACTAATCAGATTTCAGTCTCCGTTCATTCAATATTGGAAAATGAAATCTGATTGGTTATTGAAAACATTTCTCCGCTCCTCGGTCTATAACATTATACAAATACAATAATTATGACACGTTAGTTCTGCTTAACACGGCACGATGATTGACGTTATTGCTTTCTGTACAAAAAGGCCTGCCAGCTGAAAGAATCGATAATGTGTAATTTTATCGTGGACAACACTATTTTTAACTCACACATAAACATTCACCAACACATGTACATTTTTTTTTTGACATGTCTCCAAGCCGCCTATGTGTATCTTGTACATCCTATATCTATGGGCAACGACGTAGCATGTATTCAGCATTTCGGATAAAATGCCTTCTTGTGTGTTTAGAAACTGCAAAACATATACTGGGACGAATGTAAGACACAAGAAGGATGTGTCTTTTCATTTATAAGTATTGGTTTATCTATTTTATCAATAAAAAATATAAAATCAAACATTGTATTTTAATCCGAATTAATTCCCGCGACGTTGCCGCTTCGGCACCGGCGCGAACGAGACAAGTAGCGCGTTACGTTTAAGAGCGACAGAGAGAACGATAAGAGCTCTTCATATTGACACGTGGCGATTTTGTTCGTAAGAAAATTGGGGATGTTGGGCTAATCAGTCACAGGCTATTTTTTTGATGGCGAGTCCGTCGCCGTTACTCAAGCACGACTATACATACGCCTTTGAATTTCTTCTCAGACGTATGCAGGTTTCCTCTCGATGTTTTCCTTCACCGTAAAGCTCGTGGTGTGACTAATCACTGTACTTAAGTTCAGAAAGAACTCATTGGTACAGTCGGGATTCGAACTTGCGACCTTTGCGTCGCAGGCAACTGCTCGAACCACTCGGCCACCACGGCTTCTATATATATATATATATATATGTTATGTATGTCTTATATATGTTTATGATATATAGATAGAGAGATAGAGAATGTTATATAGATATGTTTTAGATTTCCTAAAGATGGACTGATGAAAGACAAATGGGTAAAAATTGTTAGAATCCAGAGACGAGAAGATGATTGGATGCCAACGACATACTCGTCTATTTGTTCTCAACACTTTCTGGAAAATGACAAATATTTAACAAAAAAAAATAACAGCAATTCCAGTAATTATAATATTTTAATGGGGTTAAGTTACGTAAAAAAAAGAAGAATGAAAAGTTTGTGTAATATTAAGTGTCGTTAGATTCCTCGCAATGCCAGTATCATAACCTGTGAATTGTAACCACCAAATTCATGTTATACGTCCAATTATAGAAAAAAATATTTTTTCATTTATTTATTTAAATGTTTTTTTTTATTTCTTTGATTACCTAACCATTTCTCCCGCTTACACATTTTGCCCCAGTTTACTCTAGAGTCGAATTTAAATTACAATTTTGATAGAATTGAAAATATAAACTTCGTAAAAATGAAAAATAATATAAATAAAGTTATTAGAGTTTCGATATGATTGAAGTTGTATTAGAACAATTTTACTGAGTACTGTTTTAAATATTTGTTATTCAAACTGTAAAAATTTATTTAATGAAATTTCTTGACTAAGAAAAAAATAAGCTGCACAATTTGAACTTGATAACAGTGGATGCGCAGTGAAGGGCCGCAATAGACCAAAGGCTCTGTCTCACTCGCACTAGTTACTGTTTACGTTCCTTGCTCCCCGAAGTACTGCTCACTTTGAATGCGTCTAGCAAGATGATAGAACCGTCGAAACTGTCCGGCAATTATGTAAACATAGATTAATAGGCCTCCAAAAAATTATATATAAAATTGAGATTTTATAATATAACGTAAGTATAATTATAAATTATAATAGTTTAAGGGTGTCCGGCAGAGGGTTGCAACCATACTAACTGTCTGGCAATGAGCAACGCGAGTTTTGATATTATTGTGAATCAAATATAAAAAAATTCAGTTTTATTTTATGATAAATTTGAGATGGAATTTTATACACCTTTGTTACCTGTTACCTGCCAAAGCCACCGCTGCCCCAGCTTCATGGGTGGGGATCATTCTTACCTGTATTAGGGACACACTTAGAAAAATTTTCAGCTTTTATGAAAATCCGAAGGTCTGGCACTCACGGGCTCTTGCTCTAGACGGATCTGCATATGTCTGAAAAGATATTCAATGACGTCTGTGTAGTCGTGTCTGTTAAACAATAACTTACTAATGAGCTCCTTGGAGAGAGGGAGGATTGTTATATTGTGTTGGCTTCAGAGGGATTAGTCCCATTATGATCCCAACTCAGTATAACTATCCAAACACAGAGTGGCAACGCGCAAGTGATACTTTGGTATCGTGAGCGTAAATAGGCTACGGTAACCGCTTACCATCTGGTGGCCCTGTTTAGTTGCCGCCAAAAAGAAGAGCCATTAAGGACGTCGCCATTTAGGACAGAGAGACATATTTCGCTTCATCTATATTAATGCATGCACATGTAATTATAAATGCTCGCTGGTTTACAGGCTCGTTTTTTGTAAATGTAGCCGAATTATTTAATTACAAATTACGCAAATAGCATTGAGATCCTTCAAATGAATTGATGTCATCACGAAACTTAATTATCATATGAAAAAGGCATTTGTTAACTGATTCGATTCGATCGTGTCAGAAGTATTATGTAGAAGTATGTACTATACATTACATTGACAAGGTTAAGTATATAGTAAGGCGAGGATTGTTTACATGTTCTCACATTAAAATTCATATCGGCGTCTTTATTTTGACGCTGTATCAATGGTCCTATAAAAGGTTCATAAGATGGAGTACCTACTTTTTAATTTAAGCTAGGCCAGCCTCTTTGTCCCGCCTTTACGATATTGTACAGCCAGCGGATGGGCCACGTAGTACGTATTAGTAGCAAATGATACTGGCAACCAACGCTTTCTGATCATAAAAAAGTTTTTATCAAAGTTTTTAGTTTCTTTTAATACCATAAATTCTACACCATAAAGCAATCCATTGATATGGCCCATTGATAGAATATGTTTGACACTCCGTGCAGACTTAATACACCATGGTTGTATGGGGCCATTAGCTTCGTTGCGTATGGCTAGTAAAATATTACGTAGCTTTTTTCGCCCGAGATATATTTAGGTGCCAACGTGACAGATGGTGACTCCGCTGCTGTTTCTCAAGCACGACTGTAGATACTGCCTACTCTAACGTATTCATACAGGTATCCTCTCGAGGGTTTCCAACGCTAAAAACTATATGATGTGATTAAACTTCAGAATTAACTCATGGTTCAGATCGCTGGGGTTGAAACCTGTTATCTTTATTTTCCACTTTATTAACCAACTCGGCTTCTACCGCATTTATTACAGTGGTTTTCGACCATGCAATGTCTGGGCCAATAAGGACGGCTTTCACATGTCTAGCAAGTGAACTGAATTATAATTCTCAGGTACGTGATCGTGGAGAACCTGCGCTACATGCTGGCGGAGTACGACAGCAGCTCGCCCGTATACTTCGGGTGCCGGTTCAAGCCTTTCGCTAAACAGGTGGGCCCTCGTGGAGACCAGCCGCCAGTGGTGGGGTGGTGGGCGGTGGTAGTAGTGGGGCTGGGTCCTGACGCTGGGCCACTTGTTCTCCCAGGGGTACATGAGTGGCGGGGCCGGCTACGTGCTCAGTCGGGAGGCGCTGGACAGGTTCGTCACCAAGGCGCTGCCCTCTCCGCATCGCTGCAAGGCCAGCGACACTGGCGCTGAAGATGCAGAAATCGGTATGATTGCACAACGTTTTGTATATGAAGTGTTCAAAATGTGTATACTCTGGACCGCCTTAATCAAAAACATTATGCAGTGTGCGTATGAGTTGTGAAATTCGACTAATATGCAAGATTCGGATAATCCAGCATCCAGCTTGCCAAACTCTATGATTTGCCCCTTACTGTAACTGGTTTAAAATGGCTTAAAATGCCGAAGAATTGTTTGTAGATGTATTAAAGAGCTTAGTCGAGACGCAAGTAATATAAAAAAAATAGAACATTAGGCTCTCCGAGTAGGGAAGCTAGACTTTGTTGCGGAAATATGTCTATCCTGTTCTAACGTACACGTTCACGCGTTTACGCTTATGCGTTCACTTAAGCTCTATTTCTAGATGACGATGTTACCAACATAAAATTATGGTTCTAATGCACCAGGCAAATGTCTCGAGAACATCGGCGTGAAGGCGCTCGACTCGCGCGACTCTGACAAACGTGGACGCTTCTTTCCTTTCACACCGTTGTCGCACCTGTTCCCCTCTAAGGACCCCAACTACTGGTACTGGAACTATATTTACTACCCTACTAAAGAGGTAAGTGTTCCACTAAACTGACTCATGTGAAAAATAGGTTATTTGTGACTGACTAAAAGAGGTTGAACGCAACGTGTGCGCAGGGGCTGGACTGCTGCTCGGACCACGCCATATCGTTCCACTACGTGCGGCCTCAGGACATGTACGTGCTGGACTACCTGGTGTACCACCTGCGGCCCTACGGCATCCGCCAGAACTACGCGCGGCTGCCCAGCGCTCTGAGGCCCGCCAACACCACCCGCGCACACACACGTCGCTAACCTCACCATACCAGCTGCGGCGCTACACACATACACACACCTCTGACTGCATTTAACTGTTGCCTCTTATGAGTTATAAGAAAACTGCCTTTCTATCATAATATTTAAAATCCAAATTACATTGCTGCATTTTAAGCCTAATGCAAGCCTTGCTTACATTACTTACATTTAGGGTCAAGATCTATCAATACAAATAACTTCTTAAAAGTAAGGTACGTTAAGCTAGGTGAAAGGACCAGTGAGTTCTACTTTCATTCCAAATGGAAAACATTCCTATTTATCGGGGAGACTTATTTTGTAAGAGTGACGATGTATGATGACTTCTATGTACGTCATATTATTGAATTTGATATATTGTTTTTATCACTAAAACGATAGGACTTCTCAATCTTCAACATGGACCATGAAATCCTTACCATATTAGAAATAACTTCTTAATGGCGCCCTATAGAGATGTTGCAAAAGCGTCAGTTTCGTCAGCTTTTTTGCGTCAAGATTTGCACGCCTATCAAGTCAAGTCAATAATATGTGGCTCGAAGGACCAAAGTTTTACCTAAACATTTCGGAATGTGAATTTTGATATCATTACACTGGTAACATTGAAGGGGTCAATCGGTAAACTGATCAATAATACCTTTCTCTGTCAATAATCTGTAATAATGATTATTTAAGCCGATGAAATGTTATCCATCATTAAATTCCTTATGAAATATTATGCAGTTGTAATATTATGCACTGTATACGCGAAACATTACATTTAAAAACAGAATTAATTATTAGTCTTTAACCACTCTGTATATTTATCTTTCTAGAAGGCACCAATTATGCACGTAGAGTTATCTAAGTCTACTAACAGCTGTTGCCCTATAATTGAGAAGAGCGATAGTTCGTGACTGATTTATTTGTATATTTAGAGATTTTTCTCGGGTGACGATACAAGCAGTTTTGTTTTATGAAGCCAACTCTACAACTTCCATGTTGATATTAAGTCTAAATAACAGAATACATTAATTCATGTACAGTTACCAAATAAAGATTTATCATTTAAATAAATTCTTGGACAGCGATAAGTCCATTCTATATAATTTGAATGCAGGTAGTTTATAAGCGAATTGCTATCAGATGAGATCAGGGCTCTACGCATTTATATAACAACTATTGGTTATTTTAGCGTCGTCCATTAATTACCTTAAAGAGTTCTGAGGGGTAGGCTAAATCCTCGTATCACTTCGGGATGTTTAAAAGTATCTAAATGTAAATCACGTGAATAATGGACGACCCTATACTGTTGAAATTGTGTTGATAATATTTGATGTGAATAATTACGATTCTAGTTTTGAATGTATGATATTTCATTCGAAATAGCATTGCGTTATTTATAGTACCTAAAGTGATATTCTTCCAAAGATATTCCTTGGGTTGAAATAGATAACGAAGATGTTATTATTGTTCTCTTATTAAAAATGTTGCCAGGACAAGTTAAACTGATAAGTCTGTCACTTTTTAACGTCAAATCTCAGAAGAAAAGCGTTCTTAAACCCATTCAAACCATTTTTTCTTATGACACAATTTTTGATTGTGTATCATTTTAAATAAGTTTTGTAAAGACCCAGTTAGAAATTCTTTTGGTAAAGTAAGCGCGTTCTCCAAATTACGTTGAGAATTGACTTCCATCAATCGGGGCGCAGAACGCGAGGCGACAAAACAAACCCACGTGCGGGTTTCAGAAAAAGAAAACTTTGGTTTAGAAAGTGACATAATTCATCCAGTGATATGTAAGGAAGCTAGTCTTTAAGCTATATTTGATGAATCACCAAAGAATCTTGCTAGTTTTAAGGTAATATTAGTGTGTTTAACGAAGGATTTAACTAAGCTCTAAGTCCATTGCGAACTAAGCTAGTCTGACTTGCCTTAGCGTTATCTTACAAAGCGTATTTATACTGAGTTTGAAATCATGATAGTGTGGCCTTCCTCTTCTAAAATTTGACCAACTTACTGCCATTATGTTTTTCCAAAACGACGTGCCAGTGTTTTTTTATAACATATGTTTTCCATGAAGCTATGAAAGATGACTTATTGAGTATTTCAAACGTCATAGCATTATGTCGCAGATTAGATACTAGATAAACTAGACTCTTAATTAAATATTATTTTACAACAAGGGTTATAGATACGTTAATTTATGACAAGGTTACTAATCCTTTCGACAAACATACTTTGAAATGGAAACTCTCTAATATAACACCGAAATATCACAGTTAAGACCGTAGGTACCTTGCGTGGCGGAAAATATTCATATGGTTTATCCTGTTGTCAAACCAAATTTATTTTACCAAAAATGTAAAGCAACCAAAATTCTTGCCATAATAAAAAAAATAGAAGAAGTCATATTATAAATAATAAATAATATTTAAGTTAAGTAAGGATATTAATATATTTACATAGATAAATTTGTAATAGACATTAGTCATTTTATACATACATAGTTAATTATTTTAAGAAAATTAATGCATAATTATGTGGGATGTAAGAAAAATATACTTTTGTGTATGTATAAACCAAATATGTACCTAGTGATTATTTGAATATTGAATTTAATTATTTAAATTAAGTAAATATGGATATCTAGGTTATATACCGTAGTGCATATATATCTGTCGCAATGAGCCCTATTACTGCCTAGTTAAGGGCCAATTTACTTTGTACGAGATGTAAAAAAAATATTACTAAAAAATTTGTCGGTTATACTTTATAAAAGCTCAGTGGTTCAGCTCAATATTTATTTTTAATTATTTAAATTACCATATCATATAATTTTTAGTCAAAATGCAACTTTATTATTTAAAGGGTATTTATATTATCATATCATATTTTTTTTATTATAAATTTGTTATCTGTAATTTTAAGGTAAAATTGTATAGAACGGCCCGACGCTTCTCCAATCATGAGCGAGCGAATTTCTACCTAGAAAAAACCAAATCCAGGTCGAAATTAGGTGACTGCCGACTACGTATTGAGTACTATGTGCTAATCAGCAATAGCCCTTATTTAATTACGTATAAGGTTCAATATATAATTTATTTATTTAAGGGGTTCGCGCCGTTGCCATTCCTATCAGTAGACCTTGAATTGGACAAATGTGGTGATATTACTAGATCTTTCATATTTGATTTGTTCCTAATATGTTGTATCGATTTGATCATGGTGACTTTGGCATTTGATGATGTGTTTTATTTTGCTTTGATCCTATTCAGTTACAAAAGTGTCCTATGTCCTATATTAAAGTAGGGAGGTAACTGGGAGGACTTGGCGAGGTATTGTGATCAAAGAACTTTTTTTTTATATACAACAAGAGTGGCAAACAAGCATACGGCCTACCTGATGGGAAACGGTTACCGTCGCCTATTTACGCTCACGATACCGAAGTATCACTTGTGCGTTACCACTCTGTGTTGGCAGCATAATATAACAATCCTTCCTCCTCCCCAAGGAGCTCATTCACCGCGTAGGAACACAACACAAAAATGTTGCTATTTGGCTACGGACTTCCTATAAGGCGAGGTTCTGCCCCAGTCGGGCAGCTCCAAATTCGAACGGGAAGCCCGTTATGCCCTACCTCTCTTTAAACTTCTTTCGTTTTGCTATCTAAAGAAGTATCTTTACTACACATTATAAAACAAAGTATTTAATAGGCCTTCTACCGCCACACCTCGCCATCGACGTTGAATTCAGCCCCATACTTTGGAACCACAAAGGTCTCGCACTGCGCGGTTCCAAAGGAATTTCCTTCCATGAACGCTAAGGCTGTGGAACGAACACCCCGTTGAGGCTTTCCTTAGATACAGCATGGAGTTCTTCAAGAAGGGGGATTCCTGCAGGGTCGGCAGCACGCGAGTGATATTCCTGGTATTGCTGACGTCAATAGGCGACGGTAACCGCTTACCATTAGGCGGGCAGCGTGCTTGTTTGCCACCCACTTTTGCCACACCCTTGTTTAACACTTTAATATACCATTATATATTAAAAAGTAAATTAAAACTTGCGCACTAGTAGCGCTACCAAACATGTACCATCCCTGATAGTAGGACCTGTCTACTTCAATAGGTATTTGTATGAAGTGTTTGATAAACTGGTATTCAATACATGACATATAAATATTGACAATAACACTAAAGATTGTCTCATAACTATCGTTTGTTTTTACTAATCGACACAATGATTGCAACCATCTAAGCATTCGCTATTGTTAATTGATAATTTATAGTCGGTGATTCAACTGTCTTACAATTTATAAAGTATTTGTAGTAGTCTGGTGTCGTTAGTCATTTATGTGTTGTAGGTAACCCATTGGTCTATGAAAGCAAAGTTGAGCGCTGTCGAAAAACCGCTCTTTTCGCTAGTAATTTGAAGGATTTGTTTGCAAAATTCTTTCTTCCATGAAAGTATTTTTTTTATACCATTAACGTGGCAAACAAGTACGTGCTCTGCAGTGGCGTAGCTAGGTTACCCAAAGCCCTGGAGCAAAATATAAACTAGGACCCCAAGTAAAATATTTAAAATCGTTTGCTCCGTAGTCGTTGTTTTCCGAATTCGAAGTACCTACTCCAGATTTCTCGTAATCCAGATTTGTCCTAGGGGCCCCCTGAGCTTAAGGGCGACGGGCCACTGCCCCGTCTAGCCCTCCGGTAGCAAGGCCACTGGTGCTCTGCCTGATGGTAAGCGGTTACGAACCTGTGTGCGCTGTCGCCACACCCACGGCCATTACGGTTGCGCGTTGTCGACTCTGCAGGAATAGAGATAATCCACGGGGAGTTTAATCCACAGTCTGAGCTGACGCGGAAGAGCTCTCCAGATTCCAGCAAAGCTATGGTTTGAATTACTCCGTATTGTCTAGACCTGCTTCCATACTTAGCACGCTCTCAAGAAGAGTATGCATTGTTGCAGGGTGTGTCTTTCATTTAGCTGTAGGTAGCGGGAAATACTTACCATCTGGAGGCTAATGAGGTTAAAGAATTACCTAAGTTACAATTAATAATTTTACATGTATGATTAACAATTGCAAACGCACAGATGTTGCGTTGCAGATGTACTGAGCTTGGTTTGTATCGAACATACAAACCAAGCTCAGTTCTCTAGACTATTCGAATTAACCTATTGTGAACAGGTCCGGGAATCACTGTTTTCATTTATCTTTATCCGGAATAAAATGCCGTATCATACGCCAAGTGAAGGTAGGATGAGCAGGCGGTACTTCTTGTCCTTAATGGTCGGCATATTGACCGGGTATACCTTAGCGCACATGCTCTTGACTTCCACTCGAATGGCTAAGTACGACAACTGGCCGTTTAACAGGTAACTTTCCCAAATATTTTTTATATTCATTGCTTCCCTAAAAAGGTTGACTAAGATGTCATAAAATATCACCACGACTCAACATAGCTACGTACGAAGTAGGTGCACTTAAAATCACATTGGTGCAGTTCGAAGTTTGAACAAGGCCATACCCTCTAGGTGTATATTGTAACTACGTAAACATAGCCACCACGGCACTTAAATTGACAGAGGAGGAAATCTTCCAGCCAAATAATAAGGAGAGAGTTGGAGATGTACACAATAGCGCCACATTTGAGCGCCGACGCGGTGCATTCGGACGAGGACACGTCGATAGCGGACGAGCTGTTCAAGCGCGTGAGGGTTCTCTGCTGGGTGATGACGCAGCCGGACAACCACGAGGAGAAGGCGCGCCACGTCAAGGCCACCTGGGGCAAGAGGTGCAACAAGCTGCTCTTCATGAGCTCCGCTGAGGGTGCGTATAACATACATAGCCAATACTTCCCCCAGTACTCCTCCCAGTAGTACAGAATTGTAGGTGCATGTGATGTCTTCGCAGATATGTCGTTGCCAGCGATAAAGTTGCCTGTCGGCGAAGGCCGCGACCACCTGTGGGGCAAGACCAAGGCTGCGTTCCGATACGTGTACGAGCACCATCGGCGGGAGGCCGACTGGTTCCTGAAGGCCGATGACGATACGTAAGTGACAACATTTGATAACCAAAAAAGAAAACTATATGTGAATATTATTTAGGCTATGCTGCATATCCTCACTAATATTAGCGTTCAGATACCAGCTGTGCCACCGTGCATAAGGCCTAGTACAAGTACATACTTTAAATAATTAACCTCTCGTTGCTGGTTCAATCAAAATTGTAGGTACTTCTTATTACAAAAATTTTTGACATAAATTTTTACGATGTGCGAACTCGCTGGCACAAAGACCGATACAAAACAGTCGTCTTCTATTAAAAACATTGTCAGATCAAAGACTACAATTGAACACTGTGTCAGATATCTTCATATGATTTGGTTTTTCTGCCATAAGTAAGTAGCTACCTATGAACGCCAATGTTTCATTAAACTTACCTATTTTCAATGCAACTATTTCAAACTTAATAGGAATACGGCCCTTTTGATGGTAACCTAACCCTGCCGACATGTAGGTTTCTAGACAGCAAGTGTCCAGATAAGGGGAACCACGGTATATAAAGAAATTGTTTCCGGACAAATGTTTTCCATATTCCTATATCAGGTACGTGATCGTGGAGAACCTGCGTTACATGCTGGCGGAGTACGACAGCAGCTCGCCCGTGTACTTCGGGTGCCGGTTCAAGCCCTTCGCTAAACAGGTGGGCTCTCACGGAGACCAGCCACCAGTGGTAGTGTGGTGGGCGGTGGTAGTAGTGGGGCTGGGCCCTGACGCTGGGCCACTTGTTGTCCCAGGGGTACATGAGTGGCGGGGCCGGCTACGTGCTCAGTCGGGAGGCGCTGGACAGGTTCGTCACCAAGGCGCTGCCCTCTCCGCACCGCTGCAAGGCCACCGACACTGGCGCTGAAGATGCAGAGATCGGTATGTATTGTCAAACACAAAAATAGGTAAACAGAAGATGGCACAAATAAGAATAAGGACAGAATCTCTTCCCTCTTCGTCTATCTCTTGTTAGCGCAAGAAATATGCGCATAGATATAGTCTAGACACATTTGTCCCAACCCCACGTTAATTTATTAGATGGCAAACGTCGAAACTAGCCTTACTGCTTACCTACGACTTTTGATAAGATACAATCCCAAACGTGTTTAACGTATTAGCCTTGTGTTCAGAAATTGCTCTAGCAGGGACTAATTCTCAAGTAGCTTAGTATTTTTCTTATATATAACAAGAGCAAACAAGCATACGGCCCACCTGATGGGAAACGGTTGCCATAGCCTATTTACGCTCACTATACCGAAATATCACTTGCGCGTTGCCTCTCTGTGTTCGGCTGTGTTTATGCTGTGTTGGCCCAG
The DNA here is from genome assembly GCA_016069955.1 of Drepana arcuata. NCBI lineage: Eukaryota > Metazoa > Arthropoda > Insecta > Lepidoptera > Drepanidae > Drepana > Drepana arcuata. Next base: position 14,138 of record JACCPG010001943.1, on the reverse strand, counting down.
TTGTCGCATTATGCTAATGGGACTAATCCCTCTGCTGCCAACACAATGCCACAATCCTCCCCCCTCCCCAAGGAGCTCATTATTGGAAACCTTACTGACCGGTTAGGAACACAACACAAAAAAAAATATTTGGCTACGGACTTCTACAAGGTGGACGTCCTGCCCCAGTAGGACAGCTCCAAATTCGAACGGGAAACCCTCCTACCTCTCTTAACTCTCGTTTGTTAACGTAAAAGCTACCTACGCCCAAGTTATCACTTCGATCCAGAGATATTTCATAAATTGAATGAACCCCCTGTTTTGAACGCCTGGTCTTTTCGCATGGTGTCCGGGAAGAAATTTGTCAGGTAATTTATCTACATTACAGGCAAATGTCTTGAAAACATCGGCGTGGAGGCGCTCGACTCGCGCGACTCCGAGAAACGTGGACGCTTCTTTCCTTTCAGACCGATATCGCACCTGTTCCCCCGTAAGGACCCCAAGTTCTGGTACTGGGACTATATTTACTATCCCGCTAAAGAGGTAAGTGTTCCAATAAAACTAACTTACGTTGTTTTAACTAACTGAGTAAAGAGGTTGAACGCAACGTGTGCGCAGGGGCTGGACTGCTGCTCGGACCACGCCATATCGTTCCACTACGTGCGGCCTCAGGACATGTACGTGCTGGACTACCTGGTGTACCACCTGCGGCCCTACGGCATCCGCCAGAACTACGCGCGGCTGCCCAGCCCTCTGAGGCCCGCCAACACCACCCGCGCACAAACACGTCGCTAACCTCACCATACCGCTGCGGCCTTAAGGCATCCGTTAGAATACTTCAAGAAGGGTCTGCAATGATTCCAGCAGGATTTCGTAACACCCCTGCTGTTGCAAGCGTTCATAGGAGCCGGTAGCCGCACTGTCAGGCAGACCGAATGCTGGTTTCCGACTTGTATAAGAAAATATGCCCTTGCCCACCCTCCTACGTCTTGTCTCAAACGTTGCAAAGCGTACAAAGCTTTAAGAAAATGTCTCGCTTCATACATACGCCTTACCTTTGCGCAGATATGCGCTATTATGATTTCTTTTTCATGCACACCGTACAATCCCACACAGTAAAATATTTTTTTTTCCCCAACAACTTTTTTATTACATTCTTAAATAAATATCCTCACGCCTTCCCACAAGGGTCCCCGAAGGGGTAGGCAGAGGTGTATAGGTAATTAGGTAATACCCACACACCCACTTTCCGCCAGAGGTATATTAGGTGCCAACGTGACAGATGGCGAGTCCATGTGGTATAAGCGACTATACATACGCGCCTTTGAATTTCTTCTCAAACATATGGGTTTCACTCTCGATGTTTCCTTCACCCGTAAAGCTCGTGGTGTGACTAATCACTGTACTTAAGTTTAGAAAAACTCATTGTAGTACAGTCGGGATTCGAACTGCTTCTGCGTCGCAGGCAGCTGCTCAGGCTCCTCAGCCACCACGGCTCGCTTACATTTTACATTACATTACATTACATTTCTTGTTTTGCTATTTCACTCTAAACTTGTATTGTTGCTTTGTTACTGTTTTCTGTTTAACTATAAGTATAGATATGAATGAGTGCTACATACATACATAATCATCAGGCCAAGTCGTGGTTGGCAGGTATAAAGGCACCAGTTCTCTAGACTTACATGCACCTCTTTCCTTCGTCCACATTCATCTGCTCATACATGCTCGTCGGTTTCGAGGTTCTCTTGACGTTCCGTCACTTTATGCATATAAGTACTAATTAGTTTTATAATCAATTTTGTAATTACCGACATTGTGCTTGAATAAACATTATTATTATTAGGTACGTTTTACATACATAGCCTTATTTTGTAATGTGGTTTAGCAAACTTACCTACTTATAATTTATTACGCTTAATTTGAACCTTAAAGTAATATTGTTTGTATATTTAGATTTAGGTTGTAAATATTTATGTAAATAAATATTATTTGAAATATGCAGAATGGATATTTTTATAATATACATTGACAAAATGAAAATATTACACGTTTTCCAGCTTTGACACGATATTGGTTAAGATCAGATAATTTTAAATGATAAAAAACAATTTAAGAAACAAAATAACACAAAAGAAGATCTTAACTACTAAAAGAGAGTTTACGAAATTATTGCCTATATTCAATTTCTTAAGTTTTTTATTATGGCAGCAGAAATGGTAGGTTGACATTTAAAATGGACGAAGCGAAAAGTAGAGTAAGTCTAGAGAACAGGCGTTCTATACTCTGCCTACTGAATTATGAACTAGGCATTGATGATATGATGATATTTATTTAAAATGCTTACAAATAAATTCTGTCATTGGACTTTAATTTATCACGATAGTTTTAATTATGGTACAAGTTTATTACCTACTAACCGAATTAGACCAATAATAATTAGCACACGTACTATTGGAATGCCGTTTACAACACCATTTTACGTCTTTTATACACAACATTTACAATTAAACATACTGAGCAATTCTGGGAAGTGTATTTTGTATCCTTTTGGCAAGGTGATAAGATTGATATTGCATGGATAGGAAGGAAATTACTTTATGAGTAAACACGTCTGATGCTATCTCCGTCGCTCTCAATTTAATATCATCAAAACAAAAACAATCATAAAATAAATAAAAAATAACAATTCAGGTAGAAATTGACTAATAATTTTAAAACACAACCCTTTCCTTTCTCTTAAGACCCAGGCGCCATTAGAGAAGGTAAAGGCTGTTGACCTTTTCAGAATAACATTCATACACGTCTTTGGCTCTGTAATAAAGGAGCCTTATATAAATTCAGTAATCACTTTACAATGGTCTCAAGCATGTCGTGTTAGTTAGGTCTGAGAATACGTTAAGGAAAATTCAAATCTATGTTTGTAAAGTATACGGTTCAGATTCGCATTTGATCGAATATATCGAAGACGTAGTTTTAGGTCATTTAACTTTCAGACCATCGTTAAATTAAACACGAACTTTAAATAAATTACCAGCAGATGCAAAAGGACTTCTTTATTCACCTGTAAGCTCCACATGAATCGTTATTTTGTATAACAATATAATAACCTTATAACATAAGTAACTAACAAACACATGATTATGCAAACTTTACGATCTAGGAAGACAGACTTAGAAACGCTGATTAGGCTGTTAAGGTTAGAAATTCGTTCATGGTAGAGATTAAAAAAAAACTTTATTAATGAGCGTTTCAAAATGTGTTATTAAAATATGTACAATTAATGCCCGTAACACCTAGCCACACATTGAGCACCTACCTGCTTACAAACTGAGCTTAAAGTTTGCTGCAAGAATATCACCCAAAAAATAATCTTCTTTAAAAATGACATTGGACGTCACGAATAATAAATATAAATACCTACCTTGTTATACGTGGAAATGTCAACTGTCTAACTATCACGGTTCGAAAGATATAGCCTGGTGACCAACGGACGGACAACGGAGTCTGGGTAATAGGGTTCCGTTTTACACTTTGGGTACGAAACCCAAAGAAAAGAGCCAATAGGATCGGGAAGTAGTTTATGCATTCAAAACGCTAAGAAGCGACACTTAAACGCTAGTGCCATCGCTATTAAACTGTGCAAATGGGACATATGTATATTGCTTACCTAAATCTGTCCCTTTCACATCTTTAATGAAATAGCACGTAATATAATAGTATAAGTAGTTTTTAATAAATGCGGTGAAGGAAAACATCGAGAGGAAACCTGCATACATCTGAGAAGCAATTCAAAGGATGTATAGTCGTGCTTGAGTAACGGCGATGGACTCGCCATCTGTCACGTAAGCACCTAAAATATATCTCTGGCGGAAAGTGGGTGTGTGAGTAGTGGTACTTTTACACCTCTGCCTACCCCTTCGGGGACCGTAGTGGGAAGGCGTGAAGATATAGTAATTAAAACACATAGCCGTGGTGGCCGAGTGGTTCGAGCAGTTGCCTGCGACGCAAAGGTCGCAAGTTCGAATCCCGACTGTACCAATGAGTTTTTCTAAACTTAAGTACAGTAATTAGTCACACCACGAGCTTTACGGTGAAGGAAAACATCGAGAGGAAACCTGCATTCGTCTGAGAAGAAATTCAAAGGCGTATGTATAGTCGTGCTTGAGTAGCGGCGATGGACTCGCCATCTGTCACGTTGGCACCTAATATACCTCTGGCGGAAAGTGGGTGTGTGGGTATTACCTATATACCTCTGCCTACCCCTTCGGGGACCCTTGTGGGAAGGCGTGAGGATATTACATATACTATATTGCACTTTTCCAAAAGGTATTCTGCTGACGACTATTATCTAACGTCCATTGTCGTACACCGACTGTAAGCAACCACCACACTAAGACCAAATTGTTCAACCCTGTATAGTTAATGTTATTTCAACATTGGTTGTCTGAGACAGTAAATAATCGACTAATTACAAGTGTGATTTACAATTGTTGAAGTTACCGGCGTCACGCAATAATAAACCTTAAGTGAATCAATGAATGGCTTGAATTTGTATATCTCTTAGCCTAGGTCAGTGTTTCCCAAATATTTATCAATAAATTATTGTTAAACGAGTTTAGACTAGGGACAACTCAATATATGTGCTATTTCGATTAACTTCCTAAATGTGTAACAAGTTAATTGTAGTATAGTTGTTTAAAATAAATACATTTGATTTTTGACAAGAAAAAGTGGGGGCTTGGATATAATTAAGCTTGGGAAATGCTGATCCAGGTAGTTGAATTCAATCAAGGTTAACTTTGAACTCACGATATTATCTACATACATACGTAGTTGAAATAATAACGATACGATATATAGATAATGCCATCCACGAACACGCACCGCACTATTTTTCCTTATAGTTTATAGTGTAAGTGTGCAGGGTGCACTATGTATGAGTTTTATCGGTACACACTGATTACCTATGAGTGCACACGTACACTACAATTAATAGGCGGGTCATACTTCCCGCATCCCGCGACCCCCTCGACTAGAATCTGGCGGGGCGATGTCTTCGCGGATGGCACTAGCTATAACGAGCAGATTATAATATATAAATAGCTCATATAAAGAGCAGAGTATAGAGGAGGTCCGCATTTGTCGGGAACCTTTTCTGTGTCGAGCGATGCCTTCGCTCATTTCAAATACCACGTTACAACTTTGAAGTTTTAATACACTGTATGTATATAGTCATTGTATACATAGATACATACATAGTTATATGGCAACTAAACTGTACAACAACTACACAATCACCTCACTGTCTTCTCGAATGTAATTCGATGAGATTTCACGTGCTGAAATGGAAAGAAAATTGTAAGAAAGCCGTAGGTAAAAGAAACTAAGTTCTCCATGCATTTTGGCAGGTTACATCACAAAAACCGTGGCTTAGAGCCGCGGGGGCCGAGTGGTTCGAGTGGTCGACTGCGACACAAAGATTGCAAGCTCGAATCCCGACTGCACAAATGGAGTATTCTGAACTTATTACAGTGATTAGACACTGCACAAAAGTTCGCTCCGCATTATAATATGTACTACCAATGCCCCTTGGTTTCACTCGTGTAAAAATTGATTTCATTAGTTGATTCAGTTCATTCTTTTATTGGAATAAAACAACTGTTGTGTGACTTGATTCCCTCCGTTGCAAAGCTAAGCGAAAATATCGACAACTACCCACTTTTTCTTTGTAGGTATAATCGGTTGTCCACTTCACAAAATCATCGCTTCATATAGTTTTAATGCTTTCTCAGCAAGTGAAGTGTAATTCTAGAGAAATAAATGCAATTCCAACCAAATTTGAACCATTAACGCATCATACGCCTCTAAAGTTCTCAAATATAATACAAATTCCCAATCCTTGTGAAATTTTCCATTGGCGCTCCGATTCTATTAACCATGGCGTGATAATTTATAGTCTGACTATAGGTAGCCTCTATTGGTCGTAGCGTAATATTATACAGTGTAGACTGTAGAGCATTCGATGAATGGTCTAAACAACACTGAAAGACCGACTGACTTTTAAATTCCCACCACTAGTGCTGGAGATGTTCGTCTTACATGATCTCGAGGCTACTGTCACTGTTCTTGGCGGCGTGCTCCCCCTCGCTGGAGTTGGAGCCGGCTGACTCTGAGCGCTTGCTGCGGCCGCGGTGCTTTTTCTCCTCCGCTCCCTCCGCGGAGGTCGCCTCCTCAGCCTGGCGCTGCCACGCCGGGATCGAGGGTGGCTCGGCTCGAGTCTTGAGGCTCGGAAACTGATTCCTGCAAGGTCGATAGGCACTATGTATAAGGAGGTGCTGTCATTCTTGGGCGGACACACGTCAGCCCAAAGATAATAATATATCCTCACGACTTCCCATAAGGGACCACGAAGGGGTAGGCAGAGGTGTATAGGTAGTACCCAAACACCCACTTTCCGCCAGAGATCTAATTTAGGTGCCAACGTGACAGATGGCGTGTCCGACGCCGTTACTCAAGCACGACTATACATACGCCTTCGAATTTCTGCTCAGACGTATGCAGGTTTACTCTCGATGTTTTCCTTCACCGTAAAGCTCGTGGTGCGACTAATCACTGTACTTAAGTTCAGAAGACCTCATTGGTACAGTCGGGATTCGAACTTGCGTTCTTTGTGTCGCAGGCTACTTACTCGAACCACTCGGCCACCACGACACACGATAAAACTGGGTTTTGTTGTAACTCAACTGCAAAACCGTTACTTAAGAGAAATTACGCGATACGCCATTGAATATTTTCTCAAACGTATGCGGGTTTCAGTTTCAGTGTACATAAATGTAGGTATGTAATATAGCCGTGGTGGCCGAGTGGTTCGAGCAGTTGCCTGCGACGCAAAGGTCGCAAGTTCGAATCCCGCCTGTACCAATGAGTTTTTCTGTACTTAAGTACAGTGATTAGTCACACCACGAGCTTTACGGTGATACCTCTTGATAAAGTTTCTTACAGGCTCTGTACAGACTTAATAGGACACGGATAATTCGATAGTGTTGCAAATGTAGCAATAAGAGAGAGTAGAATTGGAGCCACTAACCTATTCAGCAATATCCCTTTGACAGACGCTAAGTCCGACTTGATATTGTCCAGCTGTGTGCGCACCGCGCTCTGTTGCGCCGTGGTCTGCATCTCACCCCGCAGTGCCGTCACATTTGCGTTCAATATGTCTAAGGACTTGCGTAGCTCGTCGATGCACTCAGCTGTGGTTTTTTTCTTCGGCTCTTCCACGAATAATAGGTTCCTGATGCAGTTCTAAAAACAACAGATTAGTACTTTTAATCCCCCCTTCCCATACCGGTCTCCGAAGGGGTTGACAGGGGTGAAACAGCCACTTTTCTACGGAGATATATTCAGCTGCTAACGTGACAGATGGCGAGCAGAATACCAAGAGGATACCTGCATACGTCTGCGAATAAATTTAGGACGTACGTATGTACGCTTGAAAGAAAGCGACGGCTTGGTATAGGTGAACTATAAACCAAGCCGTCGCATTTTCTTATCTTTTCAAATACGAATAACTGATAACATTCTCATTATTATCATTACTTTACATTTACATTTAGATTATATATTATATTATATCTATATTTTTATACATTTAGATATACATACATACATACATATCATCACGCCAAGTCCCCAGCGGGGTAGGCCCTCTCGGCCTACCCCGCTATAGAGCGCCAGTTCTCTCTAGACTTACATACCTCTTTCGCTTCGTCCACATTCATCAGTCTCTTCATACATGCTCGTCGGTTTCGAGTACTTCTAACGTTCCCGTCTTTGAGTCCGATCTATTTGATCCAGGTAGTTGGAACGTGGCCTTCCTCTGCCTCTTCTTGCACATACTTTTGCTTTGTATATCTGTTTCTTCCATCTTTCTTCACTCATCCTTTCTATGTGTCCAAACCAACGTAACATGCCTTTCTTCATCTTTACAATCACGCCCTCATTCACGCCAGTTGATTTGCGAATCTCTTCATTGCGGATTCGATCTAATATCGTTACGCCGCACATTTTTCGAAGAGATCGCATCTTGACTGCATTCAAGCTATTTTCATACTTCCTCTGACATACCCAGGATTCGCTGCCATACAATAAGGCAGGTACCAATATCGCGTTGTGGACAGCAACTCGAGCATTCTTGCTCAGACTTTTACTGCCCATCAACGCCGACATGGCTCCATTCACCTTATTTCCGGCAGTTATCCTTCTTTCAATATCTTTCTCATACTTTCCATCTCGTGTGAACATGCTTCATGCTTTTAAAAATTATTATTATTAGAAGTAAGTGTTCCAAATATAGCAAATAGACCTTACCTTTGTTTAGTTAATACAGTAGTAAACAGTAACAATAGATAATACCGTTCAATTAATTTGACCTGTGATTCGAACTCAAATGGCATGGTTTATTGCTCATTAACTAAAGTGCTCTTTTATCACGATAATGTTATAATGTTGTTTGGTGAAAATTGTGATAACGTAATGATATCACGCAGAGTCCCTCACGGGGTCGGCAGAGGGAGTGGAACACCAGGACTCATGGATTTACAGACCGCTTTCGTTGCAAGGATGTTGTATCTCTGCCTCCCTCATATAGTAAGGCGTGAAGAAATCACTATATATACTATATAATAAAGTCCCCCCCCCCCGCGTCTGTCTGTCTATCTCCTAAACTACTGAACGGATTTTAATGCGGTTTTCAAAGAATATTCTTTTAAGAGAATTTTGTAAGAAGATTATTTGGATAAAAGAGAGGTAGGGCATAACGGGTTTCCCGTTCGAATTCGGAGCTGCCCGACTGGGGCAGGACCTCCACCTTATAGAAGTCCGTAGCCAAATAACACAATTTATTGTGTTGTGTTCCTACGTGGTGAATAAGGTTTCCAGTAATGAGCTCCTTGGGTAGGGGGGAGGATTGTTACAATGTGTTGGACGCAGAGGGATTAAACCTTATGCTGCCAACACACTATACCACTCCGAACACAGAGTGGCAACACGCAAGTGATACTTCGGTATCGTGAGCGTAAATAGGCTACGGTAACCGTTTCCCATTGGGTGGGCCGTATGCTTGTTTGCCAATCTTGTTGTATAAAAAAAAAAAAATATGGTGTTAATTATTGATAATGTCGGATAAGGACACATAATGTGAGAGCTCGATACATCACTAGATTTTATAAATACTGTGCAATGTGTAGCAGTATCAACATACTTTGCATAACCTAAGTCCTAATTTTGAAATGTAAGGTCAATTCAACAAATCTGTGTTTAAGATTTGATCATAAGTTCAATAAAAGTCAAAGTTATCTATGTGACCCATTTTATAATATTATGATTATATATTGACAATATTATATGAAATCCGCAGAGATTCGCAAAGCAACTGGCATGAATGAGGGTGTGCTCGTATAGGTTAAGAAATATTAAAGTATAGAAATGATACCTGAAGTAAGATTGACAATTGATGGTTATTATATAACAGGAACTCAGTATAAGGATCTTCGGTCAACAGGAGATCCCAGAGGCCTTCTTTATTCACAGAGGAACCAACGAGAAAGTTATAGTAAAACCAACTTACCTTGTAAAACCAATAACACCCGTATGCAAAACCTCCATAGATAAGTAGAGGCATCACATGATCTCTGAACCATGAATGCCTAGGTTGATGGAAGAACATGAGCTCTGATGTCATTGATGGAAAGTCTATAAGTTCTCCGCATTTCTCTATGGCTTTTTGTATCTCTAGTTCTGTCAGTCCCTTGCTACGCAGGAACCTTTCTTTGCTGTCCATTGTGCAGCGTTGGACATTTGGATTTGTTAGGAATTTTACTGCTGTTGTTACCTGCAAATATGATTAATATGAATACTTGGGCACAATTTTATCTTGCCACAGTAAAAAAAAACCCTTTGGAGGTACAATAGACCTTAGTCTACGGGCTGTCATTTATGTATGTCAGAAAGCATTTGGAAGTTTCAGATTAGAATGTCAAGAGTACTCAAAACAGGCAAGCTTTTATGCATAGACTGACAATTGTGGACATTTGAAGAGTCTGTAATTCTTGGGAGAGCTGGTGCTCTCTTTTTATGTATTTACTGATTAACCAAATAAAATTGAAGAGCTGTGTCCAGCTTGCCCACATAAATTTGTTTTCACTGTTAGATTTTTTCTAGTATAAAATATCCTATATGTTAAACTAGCCAATGCACTATCACTGTGCCAAATTTCATCCAATTCTGTTCAGTAGCTTTTGCATGTACAAACATCCTCACAAACATTAACATTTATTATATTAAAAGGGTTTCTACAGGCTTTGTGCATTCTCTGCATGTTTAATAGATTCATAGTTTGTCAAAGAATACAGTCTTTAAACAAAAAATATGGCAGTACTAGGATAGTTACGTTAGTACTTCATACATACTCTAAACCGAAGAGCATGTATGAAGAGAATAATGTAAGTGGATGAAGCGAAAGAAGTATGTAAGGATCGTAGCAAGTGGAAAGAAGTGGTCTCTGCCTACTCCTACGGGAAAGAGGCGTGATTATATGTATGTATGTAACTATCCCAAACCTGATCTTAGTCTTTATTAATAATATTTTTTACTATAAGCCTTATCAGGATATTCTTTATTTATTACATTTAACTACTCAATAGAATCTGGCGGAAAGTGGGTGTGTGTGGGTATTACCTTCACACCTCTGCCTACCCCTTCAGGGACCCTTGTGGGAAGGTGTGAGGATATTATTATATTATATGTATTAGACTCAATTCAGTGAAAAAATCCTTTACATTTATTTGGTAAGGCAGCATATTCTATTACTAGCATATTCTGATAGTATTTAAAAAGTGGTATATTGGAAATTAGCAATAATTCAATATTTCAATTATATTAACATTATGATAGTCATTAGAACCATTATATTAAAATTGATTTAAAAAGATAAGTGAAAGTAAGATAGATAACTAATTCCAAATTAGCTTATCACTGTGCTTTATGTACATAGGTATTTTACTGGAATTTATTACCAACTTGGTGAAAATATGATTTATTTAGTTTCCAGTCACTTAGCACACAATATTTTGTCTTGTTACTTAAATAAGCCATACGACAATAGATTGAATGGAGTAAGATCATTGTAGGCTATTAACAAAAAAGAAGCAAGGTGCGAAGGTCACTTGTTCAATAAAAGCTTATTATACTGACACTATTGACATAAATATCGCAAATTTGAATAGCCCAAAGGTTTAAGGAATATACATTAATATATGTTCAAGGTTAAATAGTTACCAAATTCTCTCGAATTTCGGTCAAAGCGTTTGGAAGAATCTCTGAAGCCATATCGTGAGGCAATCGATAGAGGTACTGCCCCGCAAAACTTCTAAAAATATCTGCACTTTAGCACTATGTTTCATAAATGTCCACAATTCATTTAATATTCATAAATCCAAATTTATTCAAATTTTGTGAAGATACACGTTATAAGACAACCAGGGAGGAAAGAAAATTGTGAACACTGGGAAAATTCAAAATACCTAGTCTGAATGACACTTGCTGACTTCAAAGAATACAATTGGCTGTCACAGTAAACATTGTAATCTTTGGCTGTCACTTCACTTGACAAGATTAAAACAGGCCGAATTTTATAAAGTTGAATACATAACTTTTTTGTCTAAGCTGATGAAATGTGTTGTTTTAATAATAATTTGCAAGTTGTTTCAATAATTTAATAAATAGGTAAGCTCCAGTCGGTAATATTGCATTTAAATTTGTGCAATTTTTTTAAAAGTTTGACTGGAAGACTAGTTTCCATGGCATATATGCGAGTGTTACTCTGTCTGACAGCTCAACGCGATTGACACAATGTTGTGACAGATACATAACAGAAGGCATTCATTCGTGCAGTGTGTACATTTGGTGGCATAAATAAATATAATCGTTTACGTTGTTTTTTCAGGTGAGCGCTTCTCATTAGTAAATGTAAATCAAAAGAGAAAAATGAGTGATTTTAATAATGCTACGGAAGCAGCGTCTTTAGCTGTAAGATTCGATCAAACTGGACACACGGATAAGGCGGTAGAATGCTATAGAACTGCCGCAAGACTCCTCGATCGCATAAGAGATCGTTTTCCACCTGATAAACAACAAGAACTGCGTAATAAAGTACAGGAATATCTTGAACGCGCAACAACACTACAGGAGCAAAAAGGTTGGTCTAATAACAATAGTTTCACTCTGTTATACTTAATGAATGCTTTTTTTACAGTAAACATTTGAACCGTGTCAATGACTCATGTCGGTAACAATGTGTGTTGCTGCTTCAATAAGTTAGAGCTATAATTTTATTCTGTTTTGGCGTTGCATTTTGCTGCTGATATAATTAAAACATTGGATATGAGATTTTGTTACACATATAATTTTGATTCCATTTTTAAAATAAAGTTTTCTGTAATTAAAAGTAGAGAAAAACATAGTTACCTACTTTATTACATGAAGGTTGGCCATGAGGTCATTCCATGCCAGTTAATGATTAGCGGGCATGAAACATGAAATCCTGATTGAATAATAGAATATTCCTGCTAACTAACTATCTTTAGCTCACACACTATTAAGAAATAAAACATTTTGTGAAGATGTTTTGTGTAGACAAATCAAGTTTTTTTTTTCTGTGAAACTTTATTATAATTTTCTATTCCTCAGATGTGGCCCAACAAGCGGAGAGTGAGAGGGGCATGCAGCAGTGCTACTTCCTCATGCAACAAGCCTTGGATGCTGATGAAGCTGGATTGAAAGACTCTGCTCTCCAGCTTTACATGCAAGCTGTAGAATTGGCTATTAGTGTAGTGAGTACTACTTTAAAAAAGAAAGATGCAGTAGTGTCCAATGCTAATATATTTTCATTAGTCTTCAACCCCTCCCACAAGGCTTCTGAAGGTATAGGTCTATATCTATTCCTTTGGTGAAAAGAATGCTATGTTAAATCTCAATATATTTATGATTTACTAGCTTATGCCCGTGGCGTCGCCCGCGTGGAGTTCGAAAAAGTAGCTACAATAGTTTCCTGCTGGAATCGGATCAGTCCCTATGCCGTGAAAGAGCAATATACAAACTTAGGCCTTTAAAATATTAGAAAATCAAATTATTTGGAATGTTTGTAATGACAGGATTGAGTTTTTAAACATGTGTCAAAATAAAATGTAATTTAATTCAAAAGCACTAAGGAGTATTGATATAATTTTGATGCAAATCTGAATTACTACTAATAATAAGCCATATTTTATTCCTGTAGGAACTTTCAATTTTCGGTATAAAAAGTAGCCTATGTCCTATTCCTAGCCTAGTATAAGCCATCATGATTTCAACTTTCAGCCACATCGGTTCAGCCGTTTTGCCGTAAAAGAATGCTAACATCCAAACTTACAAACTCACATTTATAATATTAGTAAGATATCTCCATATATATCTCTCCATAGGCGGGGAGTGCATTGCCCAAGCACCAATATTCATATATCTTTGAATTTCGACCAAAACGTAAGCAGCTTTTTCAGGATGTTTTCCTTCACTGATTTCTTAACCAATAAACTTAAGTTATAATAAAACTCATTCGTATAAAACTGGGGTTCAAACCTGTAAATTTACAGGCAACTTAATCAATAATCATCATACCAAGTTGCTCACAGGGTAGGCATGAGAATCCTTTCCAGTCATACTAACCTCTTTTGTCTCATCAACATTAAGTACTTGAAACCGACGAGCATGTATGAACAGACTGATGAATGTGAACGAAGCGAAAGAGGTATGTAAGTCTAGAGAGAAATGGCGCTCTATACTCTCTGACTACCCCGTTGGGGACTTGGCGTGATGATAAAAAAAAATAAAAAAACATTAAGCAAGTACTTGTTTTTTTTTTAGAAAACAAATGATCCAGATATGGAAATAAAGGTAAAGGGCTTAGCTACACAAGCACTGGACAGAGCTGAGCAACTGAAAGGCATCAACAGATTTGCCTCCTTGTCTTTGAATGAGTCAAGCCGACCACCAGGTGAGACTTACATGTTTTGTTTGTGGACCTATGTTTTTTGGACAACCTAGGAAACTTTGTTGTCTGAAAG